>KK114222.1:949780-989100 GCA_000611955.2 Stegodyphus mimosarum | reverse complement strand
AACATCATTTATTTTCTGAATTTACATACAATTTTCTGTTTTTTTTTATACATTTTCTTTCCAGGTTTGAACATTTATCCCAAGAAACAGCCGATTTTTGAATACCATTTTCATATTACTCATCCGCTGTAGGTAACAGCCATTTAATCATTCGTGGTCGTTTTCAGTTCTCCATCAATGATTTTTATTTCTCTATGCCACTGACTGAAATCTCCCGTTACGTGAGTTTGGGTCTTAACTGCCTGCACCAAATTGTCAATGCTAGCAGATGGCCGACCAGAGCGCTATTTCAACAAACTCATCCACTTTTACACTCATTGCATTGTCACCGTTGCAGTTCACATATATGGCGATGAATATCCGCAGTTTTTATGTTTCTTCCTGTTAGTAACCAGATGATTGACCATATTTCACAGTAGGAAAGGTGCTGTATTTCCGTAAACAGTTTAATCTCATTTTATAAAGAGTACAAACTAATGTCGTGAATGCAAATAGCGCGGGATTCTGCACAGAGAATGCCGGGAGCCTGTGCGCGAAATTATTCTCCCTCACGCGCGTTATTTCAAACTGTATTTACAAACGGACCTTATTTAAACAATAAATGATATATGATGCCAACCTACTAGCGAGTAACTTAAGTCAAGAAATAATTTTTATTCGTCGCGCGCTTTTTTTCGGGGAACTGAAAAAAATTGGTTGCATGATTCTTTCGTAGTTTTTCTCATTGTGTAATGCAGACGTTAGGGTTATTCAGTAAAGACTGGTGCAAGTAGTGTAATACATAGTGAAGCCTCTAGACGCGAACACCAAGCTAAGATATTTCGCCATGATTCAATTAAAGAGCATAAATAAATAGTGACCATCTCTGCAAAGGACCGTACTCATCTTAAACTATGGTAATAGTAATATAGTTTATTTATAAAGTCTCTACATTTTTTAGAAGTACGTTCTAATTCTAGTTTCTTTGGAGGCGATCTGAAAGAATGCTGGCAACAGAGAGGAATAAATAGCTATTGTTTGCGCCCGTACACGCGGATTAACGTATCAACAAGTGCAGGAGGACTTCGCCCGCAAATTCAGAAAACAAGTCCTTACCAGAGCAGCTATTAAAACCTTGGTAAGCACGAACTGCTAGTGTTACAGATGAAGATCATTCTGGAAGACCTTTGATAACGCCACAAGTTGAACAAAGCGTACAAAAGGAGATTTCGCGTAGCCCCAGGCATCTACACGAAGACTTAGCCGAGAATTCAGTATTTCGCACACTATTGTTTGGAAAATTCTACGCTGTCATTTAAGCAAGGATACCAACCACATTCAAACTGTGCATTAACTTGAAGCCGAGGGCCATGTGTTATGATTTGTTGGAAGCTGTGGGTAATGAGAACTTAATGGAAAATGTTCTTATTAGCGACGAAGCCCCATTCTATCTCAGCAGCCATGTTAATGGGCATAGTTTCTGAATAAGGTCTGATGAACAACCAAACGTGTTATACGAATCTCAAAGAAGACACACCTAAACTTAATGTATGGATTGGAATAATTAAATTTAAGATCTGTGCAACTTTCATGCTTGCAGAAAGGACCATCACTGGAGAAATTTATCTCGATATGTTGCAACAATATCTTGAGCCACAACTAGTATCAAATGGCATTATCGACACTGTTGTTTACCAACAGGATGGGGCGCTTCCCCATTTTGCCAGTATTGTAAGTAATTATCTTAATGAAACTTTTCCTCGTAGGTGGATTGATTGTGGCTCTCAACGGCTTTGGGCTCCACAATCATCAGACTTAACTCCCCTAGACTTTTTCGTATGGGGTTTTGTCAAGTCCAAAGGTACCACGTGAAGACTGGCGGCATTGAACAATTAAAACAGTGAATTATGGTTGAAGGAGCTTAAGTTACACCAATGCCTTTACATAAAGTGTTCCGGAGTGTAGTGGAAGGGTGGCAATTGTGCCTAGACACTCAGGGAGGCCACATTGAATTGTACTAATTTAGTGTTCTATTATGTTGCATTTTCATGTAAATAACTTATATTTCACAATAAGGCCTGTTTAAGCAATGATGTGTAGAGACTTTATAAACACCCCGTATATTGGGAGTTGATATGTGTGTATATATATTTAATTCGCTTTGTTGGCATTTCTGCCAGTACATCAGTATGCTGTTCTTGGAGTCTAATAATTTTGTTCCAATATCGCTGTCATTCTTTGAAGCCGACAAGTCACTTCAAATTCTGTTTCGAAAATTTACTATTTAGTTCTTTAACAGTAAGATGAAGGAAACAAAACACATGTTGCTATATCTAAATAATTGTAAGTCATGCAATTTATATCTTTATTATACAAATAATCCAGAGTAGTCTAGGAAAAAGATGGTTCTGCTTTCTCGTAATGCAGCGTTCCCTGATTTTTGCGAAAATTAAGGGCATTCTCTTGGAATATGATTCTTCATTTGAACACTGACGTTTTCTTTTCAAATTCGATTTCGGTTTGATTCCAAGCAAAAAAAAATTTTAAAACACCTCCTGAAGAACAGAGACTTATGTTTGATCGCCTTCGAAATCGAGAGATTTTTGATCAAATTCTAACCCAAACTAAGTTTGCTCTTTTGCTTAGTTTTACATTTCGTGGTTTTGCCAAGCTGAAAGAAAAATCAAGCGGTGTAACGTTGTTCACAGTTATCAGACACTTTTCAAAGCTAATTCGGAAATGAAAAACAAGCACAGAGGAAATTAGGTTATATGTCACTCTTTTAACTAGCAATTCATATTATCCGTCAGCCTTTGAGACAATCCGATGAATGAATGAATCCACATATTAAAACATAGTTAAAGTAAGTTAAAAACTTGTAACCAGGGCTTGAGTTCTTACTTTTATTTCATGAAACAATACCTTCCCTTAGGTAGGTAATCTTGAAATGCTTTGCAAAAGTAATTTACTAACAATTACGTGCCATCATCTAGTATTTAATAGCTTAAATCACTTGCAGCATTTTCATGATTTGTAACGAATTTGTGTTAAAGTATCGTTGAACTGAACCATTATGTTCTCAGTTCCATAATTTGACCGCACATCCGAATAATTTTGTGTAGGTTGACTCAATGTAATGTATTGTTATATGTTCAAGAAATGTATTGTCTGTTATATGCTGTTGCTAAAGAAATTGATCAGTGTATCAAAGAGCGGAAGGTTACAGGCGAAAATATAGCAGACGAAAACGGTGTGAAGAATTTGCAAGAGAAGATGCAAGGGAAAAATATCATCGTACAAAACATTGTGGAGGAAAAGAAGCAAGAAGAAAACATCGCAGTTCTAAAGCATCGTTACAGAAAATAAAGCAGTTCAGAAGCTTCGTAATTTTAATTCATCGTTTCATTAAAAAATCATAAAACACATACAAATCATTGCAGGTAATTTGATAATTAATTAAACAATTTTAATATGTGGAACCTCGTATAGTTATTTTTCTTCCTTTTTCTAATCTTTTTTGTACTATGTTTTTCACGAAATACTATTAATATAACTTTATAAAAGCATTAATTAAATAATGACTTTTAAGTACGTAGGTTTAAAACTCTGTTAACTGCTATTAGTAGCTTTAATTTATACACATTTTTGAACACTTAAATTTCCTTTTTGTCCCTCTAGTAAAAGTTTGCTAGTTTATTCAATGATATGAAATATAATAGTAAAATTATTCCTAATGTCATCTTGCTCTCACAAATCATTGTATGAAAATACATTTAAAGGAGTCTACAAACACATATCTGCGGCTGTTATCATCATGCGATTATTTGTTAGGCGCTGTATTTTTTACCTCGATATTTTATACGATGATGTTTAGAAGTGCGAAGTTTTTTAACCGCTTTTTTTTTTCGTTTTCTATCACAATGTTTTTAACCGCGATGTTTTCCCTTAGCTTTCTTTTCACACCCCCATATTTCATCCTTGATAGTTTCCTCTACGATGTTTCTGTTGGAATATTTTCCGAAGATACATCGTAGAAAACCAGTATTGATAATTTTCTTTCAAACGAGAGGCCTACCAAAGACCGAGCGATAAAGTCACTGAACCTTGGTAGTTATACCGGATTTCGAATCCTGGCGAATGGGCATTTTCCCCATGTATAACGTGGATATGAGCCAATTTCCCTTAGAAAGTTCTTCGCGAAGGCGCCCCTCCTCTTAGGCAAGTTAGCCCTTGTCTTCTTTGCCAAATCAGACTTTTCAAAAGTGAGGACTACACTGTTTGTTAATAAGAAGATGTCATTAACAAGCTTTTCAAAGTTTAGCAATTCGTTTTGGCCTGTTTCTCAGCATTATTCCATTAATATCGAACTTAACTAAATTCAGTTTTGTGCATCGATTGCAAAGGTATGTTTTAATATTATCATAATTCAGCCTCTCTCTCTCTCTTTGTTTAATCTGACAAGTACTGAAAGATAGCACACAAATAACGGCCTAGAAATCAGTGACAAATATGCCTGAAAGTATTTAGTGCTTTGTTAGTGAATAAAAGAACAGAAACGACAGAAAACGTTGTTAAGCGAAAAGTTTCCTTGTATTTAGTGCTCCAGGGGCAACAGTCTCAGTTAGGAACAATGCTTTAAAAATCTGTACGCTTTCTAATTAATCATAATTAAGTGCAGGCCGTTTAAAGCTGTTTGTTCACCTTCCTTGTAACGTAAAACCGTTATCGCTTACGCCAGGCAAAACGAACGAAGTTTCATCCAAGAAACAAAATCCTGTTTGATCGATCTCCGGAGTTTGGAGAGAGACTCCTGATTCCCGCTCGTGCTGAAGGATTTTTATTGGATTTTCTCGCGTTGTCGGGAAAAAGGAAGGGATTTTTATTCTCTGTCAAACTTGCGTGATCGCCGCTGTTGTGTTTCTTGATTCTACATTATTTTACATCAGTCTAAACTACAGATGCAACCAGCACTTTTCTTATAATGAAGCTTAAATTTATTAATCTACAGTTCGGTGAATATTTTAGGGCAAAGAATATATTAAGAAAATGTTCTTTTGAAGCATTTTATTATTTTTCTGAATTATTCTAAAGAATAGTTCGAGAATTAGTTTCAGATGCAAATTACAGGTAGGGCTTTAAAATAAAATATTAATCTATTTGCTAATTATAAATTTTTGCTTAAAACTAGCTGTGTTGCCTATCAAGCATACTTCATAAAAGTATCCTTAGCTTTGTTAAATAATCGTAGGATTATCACTCAACGATAAACTAAACTGTGAATATATGTTTCGTTTCTGGGTGTTGTCTGATTCCTTTCAAACTAGTAAGTTCCCTTATCTCTAACAAATCGTATAAGCGAATGCGTGAAACTCTGCCAAGATGCTGATATCACTGCTAACGCTGGATATAATAAATAAAATTCAAGTTAACAATAAACAGTATCTAAAGTAGACAACTCATGTCTTAAAGCACATTCATCTCATAGTACACTCATGTCCATAAATTAAGGATAATGCAAAATCAGGCAAAGGAAGAGTTAGAAGCAAAACAAATTTGACTTATTTGTAAAGCTTATTTATTAAACAAAAGGTAAAGAGCAAAAACGATGCTATATGTTTGATATTATTTAAAAAATTAGCGATTTTTTCTCCCTGGAACAAATTACAAAAAAAAAAAAAACCTATTTACAAAAAAACAATATTACATGGTTGGTATGATTGTTAATACATTGTATGTCTCCCAGACGATGAAATGTCCGTACAACGCCTAGGCAAGCTGAATATCAAATTATCGATCTGATCTTGGGGGATATTACACCACTCAAAAAGCAATGCTCTCCGAAGTTCCGGTAGACATGTAGGAGGAGGTTGACGGGCTGCAACTCGTCGGCCAAGCGTGTCCCACACGTGCTCTACTGGATTCAAGTCCGGTGAGAATGCTGGCCAGTCCATACGGGTGATATCCTCCGATTGAAGGCATTCGCTTACGATGTTTGCACGGTGAGGACGGGCATTGTCATCCATAAACACAAATTGTGCGCCCATGGCGCCCCGAAACAAACGTACATATTGTTAAAGAATGACGTCCCGATAGATTTGACTTGTCATGGTTCCAATTTGAACGGGCAGGTCAGTTCTGGAACCCAGAATAATGCCACCCCAAACGAGCACTCCTGCACCACCGTAACGGTGTCGTTCAATGATGTTTTCTTGGTGGTAACGGGTACCCGGAGCTCTCCATATGGAAGTCCGGCGAGAATCAGACTGCAAGCTAAACCTGGATTCGTCGGAAAACATAACACAAGCCCACTGTTGCGGTGTCCACAATGCATGCTCTCTACTCCAGGCTAACCGCAGGCGACAGTGAGTTGCAGTAAGTGGAATGCATCTGACAGGTCTACGAGCATACAGACCAATCTGCCCTAAGCATCTGTACACGGTCTGCCATGAAATTGTCGTACCAGTGGCTGAAGAGAGTTGACGAGACAGGTCTGAGGCTGTGCTCCGCCTGTTTCTTTTGCCAGCAACTGCCAAATACCGGTCCTCATTCGGCGTTGTAACTCTGGGGCGACATGTGCTGTAACGTATACTCACATTACCATCATCTTGGAATCGTTGCCAAAGCCTGGAGATGACACTCTGGGCAATTTTAAGTTCGTCTGATACTTCCAGTTGGGTACGCCCACATTCCAGACGGCCGATAATTCTACCACGTAAAAAATCATCCAAATGCGTCCTTTGTGTCATAACTATTCGGTTATTGCACTGAAATGCTTATAAAGCGCCTGCGAACGATTTTACTTCTTTGCCTGTATTCCTTATATATCACTCTCTTACACTCTCGTCATTGTGACGTACCATCGTTGTCATCTGGTTACTTACTGAAACTTGCATATGATTCTTGAAGATGTGTGTAGTGATTTTACAGGTGATATATTTATTTTAGAGTTCTAATTCCGCGTGACTCCGAATTATCCTTAATTTATGGACATGAGTGTATATTAAAACTAACATGGAAGCAATTATCAGATTGCAAATTATAAAGTTAGATCATAACAATAAGGCTTATAAAATCCCGTTGATTTTATTATTGGAATTTTAAAAGTAACAATTTCTAAATATATAAAAATAATATCTTGCCTTTTTTCAAAATAAAAGCCTAAAACTTATGGTTCCATCTTAAATTACTTTGCAAATCGTTGCCATCCTCAGCTTCACATCAAAGAATAATTAAATAAGACATTTTGCCATTTTCCACTATTTCCTGATACTTAGTTAGCATTTTTATGTATTAACACTTCGTATAAACTTTGCGATTAAAAATGCCTGAACAGCAATAAAATGAACCCAAAATTTTGAACTACAGAAACAATTTTTATAAATGAAGATTTTCAGAGCAAATCCAGATATCTGCATCAATTTACATCCCAAATATAAATAATATAGGGAATATAAAAAAAAGCATAGCATCATCCAACACTCTCTAACGTAAACATTACTCAGCTGAGTGCGTCCGCATCATACATATTTTTTTCTAAAATAAGATATTTTTCAACAAAAATAGCATTAACCTGTCTCTTTTTAACGTAGTTTTGCTATGTAGCTCGTGTTTTGTGAATCGTGATTTTGAAGTATATTATAGCTTTTAAGAATTATTCTAAAGAACTTTTAGAAAATTATTTTCAAATGCAAATGTCAGTTATCGCTTACGAACACGAAATCGCTTACGAATGTCAGTTATCGCTTACGAAATATCAGTTATCGCTTACGAAATAATATATTATTTTATTTGATAGCTATATAAATTGATCTAAAAACTGTATACCTTATAAATGCCAAATGGATTTCATTAAAATGTTCTTAAGATTCTTCCGTATTCGTTGGATTGGCACTTTACGGTAATTTAATCCTTGAATATGCATTCTAAGTGTTGTCACACGGCCTTCTAAGTGTTGGCAGATTTCTTTCTGATATTTTACAATAGAAATAACAATAGTTTGTTCCTATTCGTAAGAAATGGCATTACGTAATTCTGCTGTGCTGTAAATCGAGTTTTGGGTGTGTCTCTGTACATGATAAAGGCAAGAAATAGGAGATCAATTAGAAAACAAATACAGCGTTCCCCCCCCCGTTTAAGGGTTGAAGATCCAGCATTCTTTGAAATAGTTCTTTTTTTTTTTTTCATTTTTTTATAACTTCCTTCAGTAACAGGACTGAAATTCGGAATACTTCATAACACAGACCTTAAGAGACATTACCACCTTACATACATAATTTCGAATCTTTCAACTTATATTTGTATGTTTAAACATTCAGAAGGCATTTGACTTTTATATAGTAGTATGAATATTTTAGGTTATGTGTCTAGTTCATTTAAAAATATCAGATAATTGCATATTTTTCGATGAATGATGAAAATTATTTGAATTTATAGATGCAATCAAGGTTTTTTAAAAATAAATATATAGGGCTCTTTTAAGTTGCTCTGAAAATTAGTTTAAACTTGTTTTATCTCAAATGGAAAATGTTGCTTTTAAGTTAAATCATTGTAATAATTCTTGTTTAAATGCAAAACATGGGAAATCTTAATTTTCAAATGTGTTAAAAATTTTCATTCTCAAATATTTCACTAAAGAGCCTTCCCTTTACATTTGCTTATTGCTATCTAGAAACTAATGATTTAGAAAGTAGATAAATTGTGATTACTGTCTCAATTTCCACTGCCTCCAAAAACATTTTAAATATCTTTCTCAAAACCGAAAGTCTAACGATCGGTGCTTTGTACGAGCTTCTTCTTCCACCTGTTTCGCGGCGTTGCCACAAATTTTAAAATAATTTTCCTCGTCGCATCTTTATTCACAAACTCCTTCGCAAAACTCCGATAATCTATTTCCACGGAAAGAATAAAAATGAAAACCAAAATAATAAATAAACAAAAACTTTTCTTGGCCAGTATCTTCCTCCGAATTTAAAATGGAAAAGACGCCTGATGATACTTTGATGAAGCTAGGGAGTGCTTATTTAAGATCTGAAGTGTAAACAAACTCTACGCCATCGGCTCGTGCAGCGAGGGGGGAGGAAGAAGAGAACACGGGGAGGGAGAGAAGTGACGGTATTATTATTTTAACAAAAGCGAAATTGGAATTTGCGGACAATGTCGAAAGAGACACTTTCAGCCTCAGGCTTTATCGAGGGAAAAGGCAAAGAGGCTTCAAAATAAACAGGAAGACGCACAGAATATTGAGGTTAGATCCGGACAGTTTATTTTGAACATTTTCCTTTGAGATTTGTAGCGGTGGGTAACGATTGACTTGCCATGATTGCTACAGCATCTTAAAATCTCTCTTTAAGAAGATTGGGTCCGCCGAAGGGAGCTGTGTAACACTGCAAAAGGAATTCGTTTAACGTTTAGAATGTTAATGAAAATTATTTTTGTGTTCTTTTCGAGAATGTTGTTATTAAAATGGGCCTTAACTGCCTACAAACACAAATTGCCTTGCTGCGGAAATACTATCGGAGCATATTAACAACTCTAATGCGTTTTCGGGTCATATTTGAAATATGTAACAGATGAAAAGGTAAAATTTTGTTGTTCTTACTGTGATTGGCAAGTAACAAATTATGATCACAAGTAATAAAACATTATTTTAAATTGCTAGCAAATTAATCTAAAGCTATTATCAGACTGCTGGCCAAGATTCATCTTTTGCATATTAGTTCGTAAAGATTAAGTTAGGTTATGTTATTTGAATATGGCGAAACACAAGTAGGCTATCTATATAAGGTGACAGATGCTTTTGTGGAGGACTATTTTAGAGAAGCTAGCTCATATTCATGATAAATATGGGAAAAAAACCCGTGCAGTTAACCTTCTCGGCTGGGCTTGAGCCCAGGTCGAACTACCAGTATTTAGCGATCTTAACCGCTCGGCCTCTAATGGAGCGTTAGTTTATAAAAGTATGTCAGTAATGATTCTCTTAATTTCGAATGTTGAAACAGAAATTGCTAGAAAACATTTATAGAATTTTACAAGAAATTAATGGATTGTTTCTGTAAAATTAATCGATCATGTTGCAGCACTACCTTTAGTAAAAAGTGACAGCTTATCATGCAATATTTTCGCATGATTGTAAGGAAAATTTAATCTTCAGTATTTTAACATGATTGTAAGGAACATTTTATGTGTGCACGAGAAGTTAAAATGGCATTGAAAGTCTCCCAGAAAATGTGACTGTGCTTTATTTCATTATATATTGACCTTAAGTATACCATTTCAGTTAAAAGTGAGTTTCAGTGGGGTGGTTACTATTTATCTTAGAAAGAACTGCAATCAGTTTTGGCACCTTTTCCATAGTTTTCTGTTTGAACAACTAGAAGGACATCAAACTGCAAGACATCACACATGTTACACGCTGAAAATAGCTTTAAAGGTTTTAACAACAAAAAAAGAAAAATTGGTAACAAAATATGCATGGCTGGCTAGTCCAATACTGATATCCTTCAAAAGAAGAAACTGCAGAAATTAATATTAGCGTATTGTGGCGGTCGCTTTATATCGCCCTGGAAGCACTTACATTGCATGAAATTAAAAATATTCATGCTGGAAATCCAATGCTTCCTGTGTTGCTCCACTGGTATTTAGCACGTTTTTAGAACGGCGAATTACTCAAATTTGAATAGGATGCTTTATTTTCTTTCTTTTGCAGAATACTCTGCTTAGTCTAAATGCTTGCAGTGACCTTGAACGAGTTTCTGGTAGACGTGTTGGAGGTCATCTAATAATATTTGCCGGTGGTGAGTAAGTACAATCTCTGCACTAACTATCTAAAACAAAACATTATGCAATGAAGATCCTCGGAGAACAATGAAGAAATGTACTAGGACATTAAACCATTTGTTCTACATACTGTGCACAAGAATAGTAAGATTTAGAAAACAATAGGGAAAAATCAGAAATTTGCAAATTTATTTGATACTGGCGATTAAACTCGATATTCGCGGAATCTCACAAAATTGTTTCGAATATAATTCCCTGAAATCGATGAATAAGAATGATTACATTAATTACAGTACTTAAAATAATTTTCATTCGGAAACAGAAATTTAACGAAGGGTAGTACTTTTCTGTCTGCCAAAAATTCCTGTTGATCAACGCTGCGTTTTTGAAAAAGAGATAAACCAGCTGCGTCCTCCCCTTCTTGTTTCCTGTGGTTGGCGAAGCAAGGGCATAGGTTAAGGGCACGGGCATGCTCTGAAAAAGAGGGCTGAACTTTGTATCTAGAGGGTCGTAGATGGGGGTGACATAAAAGCGGAAAGAAATGTACATGCAGAAAAGATGCGACCTTTGAATTGAGACTTTTTTTTAAGCTGGAAAAATGAAATTGATGTTTAGAATACTGCAATGAGAATGAAATTTCCGACGAAAGTAACTACGTTTCTTTTTTTAAATAAAATCAATCAGAACACTCTAGAAATCATATTTTTTTTTAATCCGTAAAGTGATATCGTTAATTTCAGTTAATAATTTAAATATTTCCATTTGATCACACCGTCCAGAAAGTTAGTAGATTCATAATATTATGAGGAATAAACGCAGTTCCCCATGAGCGAAATCGTAGCATAAGTGGTAGCTCGACCAGCTGGCATTAAAGTGAATGTTTCATATTTTCTGGTTAAAAACATCTGATGGTCTTTATAGTGGCCCCTGAACTAATATGTGGGAAACAATAACGTAGTTGACGGAAGTATAAGGTATTATCGCATCCCCTCATGCGTCCTCTCTTAATGTAAGTGGTTGCACTGGAAGATCCGTGGTTCGAATGTCAGCAAGGGCATAGTTGATTTTCGTGTTACCTATGCCGAAAATCTTAATGGTCTGTGCAATGTATATAACGGTCTTGATTGTATTTTAGCATATATATAATACTATGAAATCTTTTAGTGGTATTTCATATGATGAAAACTAAATTTTAACAGCATTCTTATCTAAATGTTGTAACTTATTAGACTGCATTCAGTGTAAAGGAAATAAAACAGTTTTTGACTTGGAAATTTAGTCTTTATTGTTTTAAACAAGTAAAACTGTTAAAAATCGTCTTAACTATTTGTTTTTTAAATGCTGGAGACGCGAAAAGTGAGTAGTGCCCTCGCCGGGACTCGAACCTGGACCTCGTGAATACGCGTCTAGTATTTTACCGTTACATTACGAAGGCGTGCTGGGAGGAGGGAGAAAAATACCTTATATATTCCCCCTTTTAAAGGGCTACTGGGGGTTAGGGGACCCATTCGCCAGATACTGGTGGTAACGAATTATAGTTCACCACCTTTTAGTTCGAATGCCATTGTAGAGACATTATATATTTTTTTTATGTTGGAGATATGAAAAATGCGCAAATTCATTTGCCGAGACTCGAACCCTGGACCTCTGGAATACGCGCCGAGTGTGTTACCGTAACACCATGTAGGTATGCTGGAAGGAAATAGAAAATACCTTATAACTTCAAAGTACGACAAAAGTCGAGATACAGCATAGTCACAGAGACCACGTGTGTTACTTGCATATTTTACGTCTCAGCCGCACTTTTTATTTTCATACATATTTAAAGCTAATGCTTAATAAGCATATCAATTAAAATTAGATGTAACAATGCAGTATTAGCATTATGTCACTCAGCCGTAATTTTAATAAAATTCTCGGGTATTTACTTATTTACGCAACTATTTTAATAACAAACGCCAAATTTTCAGAAGGGGCCAAATGCTGAAAAATATGCGCGTAATCAATCTTCAGACAACCGTGTACTCAAAATTCTTAAGTTTTAACAAGCAATATCTCCATTTTCATCTGCATTCCATTTGATGCGTTCCAAGTTCGAATAGACTTGTAGACAAGTTATGGCAATTTTTAAATCAAACTCTACTCTACAATATCCGCTTGTGGGATTTGCCTGCAATGAAAGTAATTGCGGTAAAATCTCTGCAGGAATTTATCCCCAAATCGCTAAAGAGAACAATTGCTTTGAAACTCTTATTAGGCAAGTTTTTGGTTTCTTTTGGGCAAATTTTTTATTTACTTTTAAGGCAAGTTTTTGGTTTACTTTTAGGGAAGTTTCTGGTTTTCACGGCGGTCACTAAAAACTTGCCTAAAAGTAAACTTAATGACCGATTTTTTATGATAAATACTTAGCTAAAAGATAAAAATATGTATGTAATAAATAATTTTTGGCAATTATAAGTCATCCTTTTACTTTTTTTTCCTTTTGTCGCTGAACTGCACCAAAATGGAGAGCGGAGTTAAAACCACCAGATTTCGTGATATAAAGTTTGTATTCTGTGGCCGTTTTAAAGAGTTAAAGGTCATTTCCATTATTATTATTATTTATAAGAATCTCAGTCAAAATATATATATATGACTACATCGTGGCGCTTATAAAATTTCACCAGCAAAATTTGTGCTTGCATTCACTAACCGTAACAAAAATATCTTGCTCACTCAACCAGCACCATTTATTTCAAGCAGTCAGTCCGGAACGATTACCTTAGATGTACGTAATCGCTGGAACAATAAATGACGCTTAAACTCCAACGTTTCGGACTGAAACTGACTTTAATTTACGATAATTCCCTATTTAGCTGTAACCGAGGTAAGGTTAATAATGATAATTCGTCCTGGGGAATGCTAATTCCTAATTTAACTGCAACGGGGGAGAGATCTTTACCAATTCTCTGGGTGGATAATTAAATTTGCCATTTAGCTCAAAATTAATTGGCATCTCCGTAAAATTGCAAGATTGGAAAATATGCTGGTTTCAGTTTCTTTTAAGCCAGGAAGGCTTTGAACAAGCGAGCAGTAAATGTGGCATTTGTTTGATTTGGAACAGTGAAAAATCTGATTCCTTAGTGGTGTAACTCTCAAAATCGCTCTTTTACGACACATAAGAAAGAATCTGATGTAGACATCGCATGACTTCCTTGTACGACCATATGCAAAATTATACACATTTTTGCTGTAGGCCATTTAAACTTACTTCTTCGAATTATTCTAACTTCATTCTCCGATTTCGCAAGGTAAGTTGAAAACGTCATTAGAAATTGCGAATTTTGAAATTGAATATCCTGTTTAATTGTTGCCATACGGGAGTCAAACTTCTCGCATTTTTATTCTTTTACAACGAGTATAAAACTTTCCCAAATGTAAGCGCGGGAACCGGGAGACGTATTAAAAGTTAAATTCCTTTATTTGCCCAAATATAATATTTTTTAAAAATTTGACATTGCCGAAACATGAATATTTTCATCCTTTAAAACACTTCCGTTTTGGAAGTATATGACTACGAACGACGAAAAAAAATCCATTTTGGCATCCATTTTGCAATCGGTTTGAGAATAAAGAGTCTTTTATTCTATCCGCATGGACAGACACCAAGTAAAAAATAGTCAAAATGGATTTGGGAACAATCAAAATGGATATTTCCGTTGAAATCTAATAACCGAAATTTTTATCAATTACAATAATTCCTTCACTTCGTACGAGAAAATAAAAACAGTCATTTATGTTGATTATTTTGACGTAAAATGTGAAACTGCCCGCTGTGTACAGTATGTTCAAAATGACTGATATATCACATGACTCCTCGTAGGAGGCTGGTGGTGATACTAAGAAGTAAACCTGTATTGCACTGAGCATAAATTTTCTAAATGACTTTAATATTATTGGGAATATTAGCATTAATTACAATTCGTGAAGTCGAATATTAACATAAGCTAAAGAAATGATGTCTTACAGATTCTCACGGTGTAGCTGCCACTTTACGGTCTAAAGTCATAAGGTATTTTCTCCCTCCTTCCAGCATGTCTTCGTGAAGTAACGATAGCACACCCGGCGCGTATTCGAGGTCCAGGTTGGAGTCCCGGCTAGGGCATTGCACCTTTCTCACATCTCCTGCTTCAAAATAATCTAATGATATTGCAATGGCGCCCGAATTAAAAGGTGGTGGATAATAATTCTTCAAAACCAGGATTTGACGACTGGGTCTTCTAATCTTCAGTAGCCTTTAAAAGGTGTAGTATATAAGGTATTTTCTCCAGTACGCCTTCGTGGTGTAACGATAGCACACTCGGCGCGTATTCGAGAGGTCCAGGTTCGAGTCCCGGCGAGGGCATTGCTCATTTTTCACGTCTCTTGCTTAAAAGAAAAGGAAAGACCTAATGACTGTATAAAGTGTCTAGATGTTGAATTGAATTTTGAGCATCGGTTACCATCCGAATATTATATCTCGAGAGGAATTACTATAATTCGAAGACTTGTGACTACCTGTTTATGAATTTAAGGCTGGGTTAATTCTTGAATTAATTGATTGTCATTTATGAGGTCATGGTTCAATACTTACTTATTTGCAAATTTAACTAAGAAATTCAGAAATCATTTTAAGACAGTTCACTCGACAATTTAGTTATATATAAATCAACAAACAAAACTGAAAAGTCAAAAAATGCAGTATAGAGTACACAAGACATATAAACAGTTGAGTTATGTTTTATGAAATAATTTTTCAAGAACTAGATCCGAAATTTTTAGCCCTTGTTTTGTCTTAACTTTTATCTTAAAATTTATTCTTCTGATTGTGAATAATTGGATGGTTTTCACCGAATTCATATTTTAAGGTTCATAGCGAATTCTTTCAGCACCTGTTGGTATGGACACCGCCTATGGTATGGACACCGCCTGCACCCGCCTATCGCCAAAGGATATCTTCCTTTCCATCTTCGTCTTTTTTCTAACTTCTCATATAGTATTTTAAAAGTTCATTAACGATAATATGTTTTTTTTAATTGCTTACTGTCATTTTATATTTTTTACATTGTCTTTTGTTAAATGAGATATTCCGATATTGCGTTGGTTGCTGCATAGTTTTAAACATTACTTGTGTACTATTCGAAAACGTTATTGCAGGAGTGTACTTTATTAGCAAATGGGAATTTGATCCTCTTTGGAAATATTTCAGTTAACAAAAATTATTAATGAATAAATAAATTTCATCATTTTGAAGATTTTAGTCCCTTTTCCTGCTCATTTTTTTAATCGTATTACTCACTCCAGAAATATAAAAATTTATGTAGTATAAAAGAAAACGCATATTCATAAGAAATGGCGATTTTAGCAGAAAATCGGTTACCGAAGAACTATATCGGTCACTGTTCTGTCTTTTATTGGATGATTAAATGTTGTAAAGATATTAGGATTTTTGGAGCAGGAGACATGAAAAATGAGCAATGCCCTTGCCGGGACTCGAACCTCGGACCTCTAAATACGCGTCGAGTATGCTTCCAATTACACCAAAAAGGCATGCTTGAAGGCGAGAGAAACACCTTATAATATAACCAATTATTTAGTATGGGTGTAATCCCCAAAATTACGATTTATACTTAGTTGAATTTAACTCTCTGGGATGTAAATGTTTACCTGTTTTGTTGGTGTTCTCTTATACATATGTAAAAGAATTATTCTTTCATTTTTATAATCAAGCAAATGTTTAATTGAATGGAAATCTGTTTATAATGTATTTTGTTTATTGTCTTTTATGGAGAGAGTTATTTAAAAGGATTTCCCATTGCACTTGAGATTTAACTTTTAAGTTAACCCCTATAACTAGTACCCTTTATTTATTACTTTCCGTGTGTTAAGAGCTTTACTATTAATTATTAATTTTGCCGCTCAACCGGGATAGTGGTTAGTGACTCTGACTGCCGTAACGAAAGGCTCAGGTTCGAGTCCCGGAAAAAGGGATGGATGTTTGTAAATGTATAGTGTCTGTACGCCATGTGGGGGCTCAAAATATGCGACGGGAGAAATCCTCTCGAGAGGTTGGTGGTAGGGGAAGACCTCTCGGACCAACCTCCCTCCTGGGGGCAGAACTGAGCAAAGCCGTACTGTCACCTGTATGGTAACCAAAGCTGTTGCCAACGACAGGAGCAGTATTGCCTCCTTGCCACGAGAAATTTTGGTCTGGTATTAGACAAGCGAGATTAGTTGACACAGCAACGATACTAATAATTGTTATATGAATTTAATTTAAAAGGCTCTTGCTTATCTTCTGGGTAATTTTTTTTATTTTATCTGATATCGAATTTTTACGCTTATTTAAACTTTATAATTATCGATGTATGCATAAATTTGAGTTCGACGTTGCATTGTATTATTAACTACCAACTTTAAGAGAGAACGGAATTCCGTAAGAAGAGATTTGTCAACGGATGGAAGGTGAGTGAGATTTAATGCAATCGCTTCTAGATCAGAGCTGACGAAAGTCTGCCAACAGATTATCACACTAGTACTGGAAGAACTCTCTGCACTTAGTTGATGCTTAAGATTGCTTTCGGGCCGAAGAGATTTAAACTGTAATTAGGAGTTTGGTGTAACTACCGGTCTTCAATAAATGATTTAGTTACTTCTCAGTTACTTATCTGTGCATTCGTTTAATGTTTAAGTTCTGTAAAGGTAATAACTCATATGTCATTGCTTGAGGCTAGTCAAGTAACAGAAAGATTGAGTTAGAGCTAGAGGCGCAAAGGAGCTTAATTATAAAGGTGGGGACTTCGTTTAACTAAGAATTAAGGAGTTAGTTCGAGATAATACTTTAACAACATTCCTAAAGCTACGTGCGATAATAATTAAGACCAGTGACTTATTCGTAAATTGAAAATATAATTCTTTGAACCAGAAATGGAATACTGATTCAGTGGTTTTATGGCAAAAGAAAAGAATTATTATTTTATCGACCGAGCATTTAATTTTATTTTCAAAAGAGAAGAAGACTGAACTTTTCTCGTTTTATGTTACTGAAAGAGATAGAGAACAATAATGATTTGATGGCTGAAGGAATATTGAATATTAAATCTTTTATCTAGGGCTAAAAGCATAGATTTTTACTTTCAGTTTAATTGGAATCGTTGTTTGAAGAATGGCACTTTTCTGAGTAACAGCAAAGTCGGGAATGCTAACTTAGCGTGCCCCCAAGGCTCCCTGTCCCGCCCATCTCCATTTTTTCCACTTCATCGTTTTTCTTTTTTTTCCTACCCTCTGCTTCTCTTCCTCTTTCTAGGGGTGGCCTTTGTTGTGGCCGCTTTCACTCACTTCATCTTTCTGGAAGAGGCCCTCTAGTCACTCTTCCCCCTTCCTTTTTGGAGTTCCTTTTCATTCGAGTACGTTCTTTTGAGGGGTATAGAGTGCTGCTCTTTTGGACCTGAGGGCCTAGTCTTAGAAAGCGCTCTTCGGGCTAAGTAAGTCGTTGAGATTACGTGAAAATACCCGATTAGCCTCCTGTGAGAAGGGAAGAAATCCGTCTGTGGCTGAGAGCGGCTTGTTAAATTGCCTGTTTCATTCAACATTCAACGCTTACCCACTTATTCCTGTCAACTAAAGTATATGCAAAAAAATCATAAGAAGGATCTGCTATCCAACCAATTAATAGCTGTGATAGCAAAAGAATTCCTTTCTTTATAAGCTTATGTAATGTCATGGTATTTTTATGGGCGGAAATATTTCTGCTCATTTTACATGCAAAAGTATCAACTTGGGACAGCGTAAAAGTATCAGTAAATATTGCTTTCTAACAGATAAAATTTTGCCTAGCAGTCATCAAGGCTTCTCCAGACTTTGGAAGAAATCATCATACAATAAGCTGACGACAATAATCTATCGTACGGCACAAAAGACACTCGGTTTCGTTCTTTAGTATCTTATTTTTAATTACAGGGCTATTTAATTGAAATATTTTTAGATTTAATTGGAGATTCTTATTTGTATTAGCTTTTTGATTTTTTAAACGTTATAGAATTCTAACTTCAAATTAAAATTCTGAAGTGGCAGAATTTCTTTGCTTCCAAAGAAGAGGGACCTGTGTGTGATCGGCCTAGAAATCGATAGAGTTTTATTTAAAAATCTACGTCAACATAAGATTGCAGTTTAGATTAATTTTAAATTTTACATTGGCGTATGTCTCTTCTTGTTTAACTTCTAATTTTTGAGTCTGTCCGAATAATGTTTAAAAGAAAAAGGCAGCTTTCGTATGGAGTATGCATTTCCATACATATTAACTTGCAAACTGGTAATTAATCATAGAAATAGAGATATAATGTCTTGCTACTGCTGTCATTTTTTTATGTCAAGATAGATGACGTAACTCAGAGGAGGCTTCGTTAGATTTATATAGCTATTAAAATACGGAATATTAGGTATATTTCGCATTATTGGCAGAGCAATATGCAATATTAGGTATATTTTATTACAAGTAAACTTGAGTATTTCTGTAACATCTATGAAGAAGTACCCAAGAAATTTATTATACACTCATGCTCAAAAAATAAGCAACGAACGCTAAAAGAAAAGGTACGAATGTAAGAAGGGGAATTAGAATATACAATTTACATATGAGGTAGGGGTTGCATCGCCGAATGAAAATAGGCAAGCGTAATTAGCATAAAACGCAATCCCGCAGTCACACCATAACGGTTTAAAAAGGAGCATGCCGGACCAACGCGTCATTTTGCAAGCAGCGATAGTTTCGTGTAATCCGAGACAGCTAAAGCATGAGCTGAAGACACCATCCGAGACATGAAATGCGTTGAAGGGCTGTCGGGATGTTGTAAGCTGGTATAAGACAATTCGCTGTTCCGAGAGAGCTGAATGTGCATCGTAGTGTCATCAATAGGCTGTGAAATCGTTACTAAAGGGATCAAAACCCCTGAAGAAGACGTTCGTCTGGACGCCGAAGAATTAACACAAGCCAGACGATCGCTTCCTGCTGCTATGTGTAAGACACGGCAGTTGGCGTCACATCTCTCTGCTGCTGCAGAAGGTCCATATCCCGCCGACTGCATGAAGGTAGACTGTACAGTCCGCACTACCTGTGGTTTGTGTTTTGTCCCCATCGCATGCCAGAGCGCAGTTGAATTGGGCCCATGAACATCGTAGTTAGAAACCTCAGCAATGGTGCTATGTAATCTTTACGGTTGAGTCTCGATTTAACATCCAGAACGATTTCCGAAGACACTGCTATGGCGAGAGCGAGAGACTCGTTATCTGGCGCCAGAAATCGTCGAAAGAGAGCATTACATAGGAGGAGGCTTTCTTGTATGGGCTGGGATAGCAACGAACGTCTGCACCGACTTCTGCGTGAATCTTGGTGGTTTCATCACAGCCGTCCGATATCACGACGAAATTCTACATCTTCTTGTGTCTCTGCAACCGACCCGATATTTATCGACAATAACGCCCGCCCGCACAGAGCTCGTGTGATGTGGACTTATCTAGAGAGTGAAATCATTGGACATTTGCCGTGGTCTGCTAGATCACCGGACTTGAACCCCATGTAGCATCTGTGGGACATGTTGGAACGACGAATAGCAGGTTGCAGTGTGCCGCTCAGCACCCTCCACGAGCTCCGACAAGCATTACAATAACGGGCGCTGTTGCTACAACAAGCGATCCACAACACTATTGCCAGCTTGCTCGCCGTTGTCAAGCATGCATTTCAGCTAGAAGGTATCATACCCATTATTAGCGTGATGTTTCCATTGCCCATTCTTCCATCCCATTTAGTCTTTCGCGATGTGATGGTTGTAAAACATGTATTTTTGTATGTCATTGCTTTATTGTTTGCTGTGTGATTTAGTAATGCCACACCAAATTCTGGATCAATTTCGCTTATAACCATTAAATAGTTCTTGTTTTATTCCATTGCCTTTGTTGCTTATTTTTTGAGCAGAAGTGTATAACGTAGTTTACTGTATTATATATTATAGTTAAATTATGAGTTTTTTAATTATATTGCTGAAAAAGTTAATGGATTTAGGTATTGCTCAATGGAGTCAATGGTATTTACAATTTGATAATGTATAATTAAGTAATACAGTAAGGGAAAGATAAATTCATTTTATTTCTATTATACAGAGCAGTTGAAACTGCGCCGTTGAAGAAACGTCTAGAGAATTTTAATATTTAAGATAGTTTTTCTATGTTTTGGCAAGTTAAATAATGAACAAGGACAGTCTAAATTAAACAACCTAAACTAAAGGACAGTCTAAATTAAAAAACCTGGTTGCAAGACAGAGGAGAAACAACATTTTGAAGGAAATAAATTGTCAGATTAAAGAAAAAAAATTCAAGTTATCTGAAAAGTGTCTGAAACTTTAGCACTCACTTGACTAAAAATAATTAGGGTAATAAATATTCATAAAAGAGTTAAATTTGTAGATTCTTTAATCTAGAATCATTTATTCGAATCTCGAATTTAATAGCTGAAGTATTGTTATTACTTCCGCTATTAGATACTTTTTATAGTCATTAGGATATTTTTGAAGCTGAGAGACGTGAAAAATGAGCTATGCCCTCGCCGAGACTCGAACTATGGACCTCTCCAATACGCGCCGAATGTACTGACCACTACACCACGGAGGCATGCTAAGAAAGCAGAAGAAATACGTTATGTACTTCCCTTTTTAAAGGGCTACTGGGGTTCAGGAGACCCAATCGCCAAATCCTGGTGGTGGAAAATCATCATCGACCACCTGCTTTAGTTGGAGGGCCTCTGTAGAGACAGTGGAATTATTTCTAAGCAGGAGACGTGAAAAATGAGAAATGCCCTCGCCGGGACTCAAACCATGGACTTCTCGAATACGCGCCGAGTCTGCTGACCAGTACACCACGTGGATTTGTTAAGAAGGCGGGAGAAATACCTTATAACTTTATACTAAAATTATGCATTAATCTGTCATGTTATGCATTAGTCTGATGATTATGAATGGTAAGAACTGAGTTCGACGGTTTTGATGTACTACAGTACATTTTTGCCGCTTAATGCGATCAAGTTATTCACGACTACTTTGATAACATTAACGAAATGATTACATTAATTGACGAGGAAGAATTATTCTTCAAAACACTAATGGAATTCAACAATTTAATATAACTCCAAGAAAAAACATATAAATAAATACTTTCGGAGAATTTTAATTAGGAAAATGCAAAAATTCGTGCATTAACTCTTTTTAGTGTCTTTAGCGCAAAAGTTAACGTATGAACTGTTAACAACATTTCTGGAAATTATTTGACGTACGCTATACTCGTAATCTCAGTCATCAGAGGGCATCCCTCATTCACTGGAAAGAGTATAAAAATGTAAAATTTAAAGGAAACGAACGCAACTTTTGTTTTAAGTAAATGTTTTCAGGGTTCTGCCCCTCCTAGAAGCAGTGGAAAAAAATTCTGAAGAAATGTTTTTGCTCCTGAAGAAAGGAAAGGGACCTTTGTCTGATCACCTACAAAATTGCTAGATTGTTTTAAATCTACTCTAAACTAAGGTTGCTTTTTTGCATAATTTTAAATGGTTGACTAAAATAAAAACAACATGTTTGGCGATTTAACGCCTTATTTGACTACATTTTATTTGGCCATTTACACTTGACAATTTTTAGCCCAAAGGAGCGTTAACTCAGAAGGGCTTAATTTTGTTTTGGCATTTTGCGTCGATTTATTAAAAGCATTGTTTCACTTTTCAAACTGTTTCCACCAAATATGATCGCCCTGTATTATATTTAAAGAAATTAAATAATGAAGAATCTGTATAAATGTATGTTTTTTGCATTATGGTAAAACAACAGTATCTAGAGCCATCTAATTTTTAATACTGAACGTTTCCACATGACTATGGGCATCTGGAAGCCCAAATTTGAAATTTGGAATTTGTTTTATTATCGATTTCATATTTTGTAAAACTTTAACGAATTTTTTGATTAATAAACGCAAGGATTCCAAAGCGAGCAATGCCCTCGACGTCAACGTTGTATAGAAAAAAACATTTTTATCTCCAGCGCGTGAGACTGTGTATCAGAAATTCTAAAGATATGCTAAAGATATTCATTTTAAAATTATTTTTGTGATATTGCTGTTGAACTGAGTTTTATAGTTTAAGTGTGAAGAACGTGATATTTAATAAATGAAGGTAACACACAAAACTTTGAAAAAAGCTCCTTTGGGCTTAATGCAAAATGTGAAAGCTTTCAGATTTTTATATTTTTTATAGTTTAGTTTGATTTTATTTTGCGGCTCTACGTCAGTTAAGGAAATTATTTTATAATAGTATGATAATATCAACCGAATTGGTGATCGTATTAAACAATGTATTTTACATGTGATCGTATACAAGTGGACAGTAATTCGATAACAGAACCCACGTGATAATATTAAACGGCGTCTATTGAAGTATCACACAATCAAACAGCTTGCACCTGTAAGATCTGGTACGAGCATTGCTCTTTCTGAAATTTATTATATCTCTCATGTCATAGGAACGAAACCTTTTTATAATATATAATTAAAATTCTATTTTCTAATTAATTTTTTTTTCTAAATTGGGCAAATATTGGATATATCTTATTTTTTTCCATTTAGAGCATCTATGATTTCTTCCTATTTGTTTGGAGTCGGAAAATTACATGCAGAAATGCGTCCATATTTATGTATTAGAAAAACGAAAAAGAAAATCTAAAATGTTTCAGATCTTAAATTACGTCAGAAAGGGCATTTTTTAACATTTTGTGTGTTGCCTTTATTTATTAAGTATCATGCTCTTCGCACTTAAACCATAAAATTCAATTCATAGCAATATCGCGAAAAGTTATAAACTGAGCATATCTTTACATTTTCCTATACGCAGTCTCACGGGCTGGAGATAAACATGCTTTTTTTTTCTGTACAACGTTGCCATCGCTCGCTTTGAAATCTTTGAGTTTGTTAATAAAAAATTCGTTAAAGTTTTACAAGATATGAAATCGATAATAAAACAAATTATTCCAAATTTCAAATTTGGGCTTCCAGATGCCCATATTCGCAGCAGGATTACGTCATTCAAAATGCGATGGCTCTAGGTACCGTCGTTTTATCACAATGCGAGACACATACATACATTTATGCACATTCTTCATTATTTAATTTCTTTAAATATAATACAGGGCCGCAATATCTGGTGGCAGCAGTTTGAAAAGTGAACCGACATTTAATATTTCCGACGCAAAATCGCGAAACGAAACAGTAGTCTACATAGTCCTTCAGGGACAAAGCCCCTTTGAACTAATTATTTTAAAAGTTACTTAAAAAAGAGACAGAGAGACAACTTGAGCGTGATTAGGAGCCGTTGTCTTTAGTGATTTTTTCCGGGGTTATCATTTCTTGTTTCATTCTGTGGTCAAAACTATACAGATTTATCCTCTGATGCCTCCATCCCTCTCATTAACCTTTGCTTGAGAGAAATCTTGCCGTTTCATCCTATTTTAAAAAAGTCATTGTTGAGATAGGGAACAAGTAATAAATATCCTTTGGGTTTGTTATGGTTAACAATCTGTGTGGACCAGTTGCTGTGAAGTAATTTTAGAACGATACACAAGCGCGAAATGCAATTCTATTTTCAATTAACCATAACATTATTCAAATTTACCTCTTGATATTTTTATACATGTTTGTTTATAAAGTGAACGTGAGTTTATTGCAATAACGTGTGATCATACAGTTTTAAATTTCGAAAAGAGATCCTTTACATTAAAAAGCAATTTATAAAATAAATAATCAATGAAAAAGGAAATCGTAAAATAAATCATCGAAAGAAAGTAATTAATATTTAGAGATCGAAACTTAGCCAGCCGAAAGCAATATAAGGCCGACCATCGCCTAAAACTGTAAAGTCATTAGATTATTTCGAATCAGAAGAGATGAAAAATGAGGAATGCCTTTGCCGGGACTCGAATCACGGACCTCTCGAATACATGTCGAGCGTGCTGACCACCATACCACGAAGGCATGCCAAGAAGGGGGAGAAGTACCTTATAAACCCTTTTCAGCTGACGAAAGCGGACGTTCATTGGCTTAGAAAGAGACTGTTCGGAAACATAGGGAATCGTGGAGGATGGTAATAAGTGAGCTCGAATCAGCAGAATTTTGAGCAGAGAATGAATCGTCACTAAGTGTAATTTAAACTTGTGTTCAATTTCAACGTTCAATTCAAAACGTTTGCTCAATTGTCACAGTTTCCATTAATTCGAACAAAATTATATATATATGACTACATCTTAATCCATGACAGCGTAAATATGGACCATAGCTTAAAAGATTAAAACAATTTCGTATATACAGAGTGATTAAAAAATATTCGGCAAATAAAGGGGACTGAAATAAGTAGATTTTAATAATGGAATGTGTGTGTGTGTGTATGGAAATAGCGTTTTGAAATGGTACGGGACGCTGTTAAGCGATAGATAAAAGTGTTCTGCTGACTTAAAATGTCATTCTCTGTGCGAATTTTGAGCGGTGTATATCGCTATATAAACGCGAAGCATGCCGATATATATTTTATGTATAGAACTGCGAGTAGAGAGGGAGTAGCTACTCAAACTAGGAACTCGGAAATCGTGTTCTGTACCTCTTTTAAATTAGCTGCTCCGTTTTAGCTGTAGCCCTTTATATAAAATGTGTGTCGGCGAGCTAGACCTTCATATAGCGATGTATAATTCGCACGGGGGGCAAAAGACTTACGCCAACAGAATGTTTTTAGATACCCTCCAAGAGCTCTAAGCATTATCTCAACGCGCCATTTCTGCACATTTTTATTACAAATTTTGCTTAGTTCGGTGCCCCGCACATTTTGCCTGAGTTTTTTTTAATTACCCTGTGTGTGCATGTTTATACATTGAATTACTAAAACGGGCTTAATATATGTTTAAATTTCGTACTCCGTTAGGGTGGACCCTTGGCCTTATTGCCGCTCGGTGGTATCTCTGTGGCTCCCAATTTCTGCTGCTTAATGCTTTCTTAAATTAAAAGAAAAAATTGTAAATTTTTAAATTATCCTAATTCTGCCTTATGGTATGGCCGCTCCGGCTTTGACGCCAGTTCTGTCCTGTTGTATTTGATGTTTTAGTCTGCAGTTGTTTCATAATGTTTTCATTCAGTCCTTTTTTTTTTCATTACTTCTCTATGCATAGTTTTTCCACCCGAATTGCTTCTGAATTAATTTTTTTTTGCATTAATTCTTATGTATTTATCTAGAATCACCGTATTTTAATTTTCTCTTTCACTGGATAGTTCTGATTCCAAAATACAAATAATTGGAATTGGAACATTGTTGGAAACTTTCCCAGTCTTTTTCTTCATTCATCTCCTTCTGATGTCCTTTTAGCTTTTCTTTGAACTCTTCTCGAGCAAAAGGTGACAACTATTATTTACATTGTGTTTTGCGGCGGGATTTTTTTTAAATCCTTACCCACCTGCCGAACTATTTTTTTCCTTTCAGTTTGGATATTTGGTTGTACTCGAATTTCTTCTTCGTTGCTTTTGCTTGCACTCAAGAGCCGTCCGACAGACCCGACTTCCAAAGCAGCTGGATTACAGCACCATGCCACTGGTGCCAGTCTGGATATTTGGTTAGTAACTTTCGCACCTCCACTACTTTCTTGACAAATACGTCCCAGGGCAGCAACTGTTGTTACTCTAGCTTTGTGAATAAAACTGGCGATCTGAAAGGAACCGTCAAATAATTTACAGGAGCTGTGGGGTTTGATGCCTTTCGATGAATAGATTGTAGACTTACACATTTAATTGTAACAATTTCCTTTCTCTTCTTTTTGCTAAGATTAAGAATCCAGTTGTTTTCTGCGAAGTCACTCTGTTTTGAGATTCGATGTTTGACAATTGCAATTCTACCTCTTTTATTTAGATGCATATTTGTATTGATTTAGAAATAGAGCCAATCTACAGTTCTGATAAACTTTCTGTGCTTTTATGATTTTTCATGGACATAATTATATTTTGCAGTAACAAATGAATTGAAGCAGAATGACCAGTCATAAATTTACTTTTGTATCCACTGACACTCCTAATGCCTTAATTGCCGAAAAACGAATTCATCCCTTCTTTTATTTCGTATTTATCTGGTAAAATCTTATTCATGACCATTTTCAAGTTTTTGATGCTTTGATGAAAATTCCAAGTTTTTGATGCTTATGATACAAAATTTTTTTTTTCTTAATTGCGTATCGTTTTTGTTACCAAGGCTGCTACTATTATCTCTCTGTTTAGATACTCACTGATATCTATGATGAAGTAACATAATTCTGATTAAACCATGTTTGTTTGAGCTATAAACTTCTGTAATGCAGCAATTCTGGTTTAGTTAACTTTTAATGTACAATAATCAACTGATTAGAGGTACCGCTTTTATATTATTATCACTTGAAAAGATTTATTATCAAAGTGACCTCGCTTACACTTTTACTAAGTTGACAGATGCAGTATTTTTTCCTGGTGAATTTTTTTTTGTCACATGTTTAGATTACTCCTCTCACTCTTCATGCTTATCATCGTTGATAAGGCGCTTTCCTTCCCTAAACATGATTTTTTTTCATCTAATGTTTTATCTATTTATTTATTTAGTTATTGAGAAGGAGGCATGCATTTCTTTCGGTAAAATGTGTTCATTCATAAACCTAACTTAAGGAAAGCATACAGAAATAATAATAAAAATTGAAAGATGGTAATTCTGTTTCTCTGATCCGACTTTTTTCAATCTCTTCAGTCGTAAAATTAAAGATGACAGTTTTGTACATCACCACATGTTTTTCAGGAATAAATAAATAAGTGAATGAAATCAAAATGAAGTAAATTGCAAGTAAGCCGCAAATTATTACAGATTTCTTAACTTAGACAATTACTACATGCGCTGTTTAAAAAAAATGTGAGAGACTTCATAATTATTAGTGAATCAATACAAAGGCTTCATGTAACATATCCTACAGAAGAATGTAAAATATTTCCTACTCCGGAGCTCGCATGCGTTTTGAAACGTGCTTTCATAACAGTCTCATTTTTTTTCAGGCGAAGCATGAAAAAGGTGGAAGCAGAATACAAATGTAAAATCGCATATTTCTATGTCAGCACCTAGATTTTATAACAGTATGGTCTTCATAACTCTGTACACTTCATTTCACCTTAAAATTTATATATTTTTCAAAATATCTCTCACCCTAGATGTAGGGTGATCATAAAAACCTTTTCCTATATATAAGCCCCTAGCGGCTTATCCGCTCAACCAGTCGAAGTGAAATTTCAGGTATTTTATTTGAAGGTGTGCGCTCGAAATTGTGGTGATTTTAAACAACAGAGCTTTCACGGTTACGGTTACTGTGAAAACATTTCTAAATTTCCGAATAGCGGCATCCACTTTTTTCCTGCGCATATTGATCAGAGCATTTGAAAAACTATAAATGGCGCTGGAACGATACACATATGGCGAAAATTGGCGGCGTGAAACATTTGCAAAGAACAGTATTATGAAGAGCCAATGACAGCACAGGACAGGAGAGGGGGGTGGAAATCTTTCATTGAAATTACAAGTTTTCAAAATGCCAACCTTCGAGGACGATAACGCGTTCCATACGGGGAATTATTACAACAATGACGAACTATTACATCGCAGTAGGAACCTGTGTGACTTAATGGCATTTTTCAATTCTGACCAATCTCTTGGATTTGATATACATGTTTCAGATTTCAGATGACCCCAGAAACATAAATCCATTAGAATGAGTTCGGGGGAACGCGGTGGCCACGAAACTGCAAAGTTACGGAAGATGACTCTTATCTCCTGGTTCTGGGGTTATCTGAAACCTAAAGTGTATAAATTAAATGAATAATTAGTGTAAATTTCTACTTTCCAGAAGAAAACAAGCGTAACATACAAAAATTAAAGCATGGATGTAAGCATGTAAAAAGGAAAGTTTTCACCTAAATTAAAAAATAAGTAAAATAAAATTAATAAATATAAGTGCATTAAAAATGGATGATTCGAAAATTGAATTTAATAAAAATAAGAATGAAATTAAAGATAAATAAATATTTGGAACACTGAATAAAGGAAATGTAGAAAAATATTTTAATTCATTTTTTAATATATGTGTAATTTTTTAATTCATGTGTTAATTTATGAGCACAATTTTAATTCAATATTAATTTATGTGTACTGTGCTTGTTTTCTTTTCAAAAGTGGTAATTTATCTACTTTATTTATTTATTTATATGTTTTGAATAGTGTGTCAGGACTGAGTGTTCTGTGCGTAGTTTTGGCAAACATCTTCGTGAACAGCTGAAAAGTCTCTAAGTCCTGATCTGGAACAGGAAGCTGAATACAGCTATGTTCTGGTTGTAGATACTGTGCTTAAGAATAACTGCACTTGGAAGGGATTTAAAATCCTCTTTTATTAAATCAATATTATTTACAACCACTTCCCAACTTGGGAGGGATACAGAAATTAAAGACCACACTTGGGTCTAAATGAACAATCAGATAAATTTAAACTAAAGCTAAATAGAAATTTAATTGATCTTTGCTCACAGAGCTCTTCGTGGAGTTGGCCTCTAACTAAATGGTGCGTAGCAAGAATTACTAATACTAGCGCACTTGGATTTATTTCAATAAGCAATCACGTAGTAAGCACTATGGCTTAGAATTTTAGCTGCTAGGTGGTCAGGAGAACGTCGAATAGAATGACCGTGATCTGAGACTAAAAGCTCTCTCACTCTTGAGAGGTTTCTACTTCTGGTTTAAATAGTACTTGGCTCTACTTCAAATTAGCATACGCTGAAAACGGGCGCTTATTCTGACGGGAAGTTGAAACTGAGAAGAGATAGAAAGATTTAAATTAAAATAAAACTTTGTTAGTTTAACTAAAACCTTACAAGTGTTGCTTCAGCGCATAAATCATTTAATATTTTTTGAATTTCTGAAATAATTTTAAAACTTTAAATTGAACTTTTAATTTTAATTTACATTCATAACATATATATGCGCTCATACACACAGATTTATCCGTAAGTTAAGAAAAAAATTAATTTTTCATTGAATATGCTAAGTATATGCAAGTCCATCAGAGAAATTTGTTATATGAAACCGCGGGAATGGTATTTGAAATTTTGTTATGTAAATTTTTTATTTACAATTATGACAACCAGACACTGCTTCATTCGTAAAAGAATAAAAGATATCTCAAGGTAAATGCTGATTGTGAGAGCCGCCATCACTGAGAATTATCTGAAGAAGAGCTGAGCTATCAACTGAAATAGCAGTTCTGTAGGGATATTTGTTGCTTAGTATCCTTTAAAATTGATTGTAACATCAGATGTGGATCTTTGTATGTTCGTGATTTCAGGTAGTACCTTATTCGAAACAGTCATGGGATGTCAAATCTGAGGATCTGTGTCGCACTGCTTTGTTATTTCAATCTGACCAAAATTTAAGAATGAGAGAAAACAACATGATTCCATTCTGCATAATTTATCCCCAAATCCTGGCTTGCCTTTCTTTCAGGTTAACAATGACATTGCTTCATAACAAGTCAACATAATGCTGACTTTTGCTAGTCATAATTCGAAAACTTCTTCTAGATTCTAAGATTCCAGCGGATATATTGTTAACTTATATAATAATTTGTAATTAGTATTAGCTTTATGCATTTTTTTGTTAACGGCATTTCTACAAGAGGTGAATACAAAGAAATATAATTTTTTTATACTGGCGGACTTCCGGATAACGTTTTGCATATACAGGGTGTCTCTAAATGTGCAACTTTTTAATACCTCATTTAAAATTAACATATCGGCAAAGAAGTGAAATTTTCACTTGAAGTTTTATCACAGAGAAGGATTTTTCTTGACATCAGATACATTTTAGTTCAACGTTTTGTTGATAGATAGCTCTGTAATGCAAATGAATAAATGCTATATTACCTTGTCTCGTTTTTTTTGTTATTGTGTGGTACTGATTGCGTCATCTATCGGTGGAAATTTGAAATAATTCGTTTTTATACTAGGTAAAAACAGCCTGTGTAATAGGTTTGCGCGTGCAAACCGCACTCTGATAGGCCAGTTCGTTGATTTTATATTATTCTTAAAAATGTGCCCAAATTAATAGGACACCTTGTGTTTCGTGTATTATATATATAATTATATACACAGGAAGGCATATAGAAAGATTTTAAAAAATGTAGCTGGTTGTTTTATATCCTTAAATGTTAATTCCAAACATTTGCAGAGGTGTGGAAAGTAAGCTATCAATTACGAAAATAGTTTATATAGCCCGTTATGGTGAGAGACAAAACAAAGCGTTATGGTCCTTGTAAAATGGAAATTCCAAATAGTGAAATAATTATTATGCTTCGATGAATAAAAAATAAAACAGTACCTTACTGTAAATTTGCAAAAATTGCGGAGATATTCAAGACGGAATTTATTAACTTTAGACCACCAATTTTATGTACAGGGGTTACATAAAATTTCGATCTTATCTTAAAAAAAAAAAAGAATCTTCCTACCCACAGTGTTAAGAATATTTTCGTAAGATTCTCTGCTTTATTTTGAGAAACTTTATAATTGCATGTAAAGGCATAGGACAACTATTCAAGATAACAAAGTTCATATCCGCATTTTTCGAAATCTGTAGTAATTTCTTCTAAAAGAAACGAGATCCCTAAAGCATAACGATTACCATTCTTCAGAAACGGGAGTATTCTATTTTAAAACCTAGATTTTTAGTTCAGCAAAGCTAGCCAACATATTGGACAAATTTAACGCCTGTCGTCATGTTCAAATTTCAGCTTTTCCGTCAAGGATTTTTAAAGCTGATCATCTTTGTGGATCTTTTGGCGGAAGCTCATCTCCTTAAAGCGAACTGGAGATAGGAAAATGCGTGTTCGAAAATAACGCCTTTTCTCTCCCCCCACTAAATTCTCGGAGAGAAGAGTGTCTCGAGTTTCGCAAAGAGATAACAAACCCCCGGGGTTTAGGGCACAGCATGTAGGAGGAAGGTTGGATCTGTTTGGAAGAAACAGGAACCCCTAAAGAACATCGACATCCGGTGCGGTGAGCCTTTGGCCAAAATGTCGAGAGTAGTTGTCTTTTGACTGCTTTAGAACTGTTGAAAAAGATGCTTATTTTTTAGAAAAGCTACAGAAAGCTTGATTCAGAAAATGCCTGTAAACAGTATTGACCGAAATATGATGTTAAAGAAAGGGGCTAGAAATGCGTTTCTTTTTCACATCTTTAAATGCTTGGATGGAATATAATGTTTCCAGATGCAGCACAGTTATTTGGTCAGTCATGTAAACATAATATTGAAAAATTAGAGTCGAGCAGGGGTTTGTTAATAGTATGTGAGTCTTCACTTGACAAATAGAGACTTTTATATTTGAATTAAATTGATCGAATATATTAAAATACTTATGACTATCAAAATCTCTTACGTGTCATCTGTAAATTTATAAGTTTATTTTATATTGTGTTGTGTTGTTGTACTTGTTTGCTTTTTTTTACTTACCTCTGTAAGCCTTGTGTAATACTATGTGGTGGTTCACAAGGAATTTAATATTCAATAAAAAATATCAAAATCTGGATCGTTGCTACACTTGACAAATGGCAAGATACTGAAGCAGCCATGAAGTTGTAACATTTGAAATAGTTCATTAGGCAATACGATAAAGAAGCGTTTTAAGTGATAAACACCGCTGAAACGCTAGAAAAAAAATCTCTGCGGAGTAAGAAATTAAATATTTAGGGGCTGATTTTCAGAGAATGACACCTTTGGTGCCATCTGTTGACAGTGTCCAACCATATTCTGCAGAATTAAAAAAAATCGAAGTTGAGTTTTAGGTCTTTTATCTTTGTAATCCAGTGTTGGATCGTATTTGCTAAGAGCTTTTTTCTTGATATTAAGAGGCAAGAAACTTGAAAAAGACTTGAAAGAAGACTTGTTTGCCTCAACCTAAGGCAAAACAAATTTAGTTTCGTGTTAATGATGAGTGTGGTTTATAGATAAAGAAAGAAAATAAAAACAGAAGAGCTATTGCGTAAATACATTTCTTAATATCGTATTTTCTAGAAAATGAGACTTCCTCTTTAAGACTTTCTTTACATTTAAGGATGAATTTTAAAAAATAAAAATGTAGGTAAATATTTATTTTGTCTTGCACTACCTCTGGGAAAGAGAACCTTGGTTTCCCTCTTTCTTTTAAATTTCCCTGAAATAACGATACCATTTAGCTGTGACCGAAGGACCCTAGGCTCTAGCGTCCGCACAAGGCGGTAAAAGTTTAGGGCGGAAAATTTTTAGAATTCACGAATACCCAGCAGCAAAATTTAGGGATGGCAAAATTTTTAAAATTTTAGGGGCACCGAATATCATAAATTAGGGCCAGAAAATTTTATGGAATTTAGAAGGCATCAGTCAGCAGAATTTAAGACCAACAGAGGTTGCACCGAATAGTAAATGCCTAGCAATGTCGTTAAAAATCATTGTAAGTGATACATAGTTATCTGTATGTTTTAGGATGTCTGTGACTGGTATAAAGCTGATACAGACCTAAACTGAAATTCCAGAGTTAGACATTTAGCATTTAACCAGTGTAATTATTCTACATGGTACGATAATAAACTCCTTCTGCTATTCCATTTATCAAAATACCCGATTATGAGACCCTACTTAATTTTAGAACACAAATATAGCAAAAAAAGGGAATTTAATTATATTGGCACTAAAGGATTAAAGCTTTTTTTGAGAGTAATATGAGATAACGAGGAGGAGCAAAATACAAAGAGTCTATGCCTACTGCAATCAGCGAAGACTCCATGAACAAGCGTGAATAGTTCTTGGCATAGTCAAGCAATGACATCACAGCCAAATTGAGACCAATAGAATGACAGATCTGTTTAGGAATAATGCGATTTTTATGGGCATTGGTGAAGAAGGAGAAGCTAACTACTTTGGATAGCATCTTGAAACCTAGATTTCTTTAAAAACGAAGACAAAAAAAAATTTTTTTTAAAACGAAGACAGTTGAGCAAGGAGTTCAAAGATAGCAGTCTTTAACCTGCAATGAAACACTGAAAACGTTTTGCAGTGAAATGAAATTGGAGAAAAAAGTGAGATTGTATACATACACATACAGGGTGGCCAAAATAAAAGCGCCCAAGAAAAATGTATTTGCTATTTAGAACACGTTTTCACGAAATTCTGAAAATACTTTTCCGAGACAGCTTTATTTTGGCCAACCTGAGTTTATAACTTGTACCTCTTATTTATAACTAAAATGTGGAGAACAGTATCAGTTATTTAATATTTTTGTCTCGCATAACAAAGGATTCGTATAGTAAACGTATTCCTGTAACGGATTACATTTGTTATGTGAGGTGCCAGATATATGTCCGCTCTGAAATATGTCCAACTGTGTGTACATCCTGTTCGGATTTGAAAAGTTTTGTTTGGTATACGACATTTGTTTAGAATACGGCTCGAATCCAATTAAGTCACGGCTGCGCTCAAAATGCTACAACTATCTGCCCAGAGCATTAGATGCCTGATGCTACTACTATTCAATAAATAACCCGCGCTGTAACTTTAAATTTTCGACGGATTTTGATTCACTGATGTTTTTTCGCCGAAATGTTTTGTAAATTCTTTCGTAGTAGTTAATCTTACAATAGCAGCGGCAACACTGAAAACATTAGAAGCTGGCCTATTTCACATTTGGCCAGTCAGAAGAATGGTAAGAAAAACTGATAGGGAAATTCGTATGACTGGGTGTCTCTTGAACTCAACCCCTGCACTCTAGATATCGAGAACTGTTCTAGAAAGGAAAGGAAAGGTACCATAGTATAATAAAAAAAATAAGTCTCATTTCAAATAAAGAAAGATGGGAGAGATAGTTGGATACACTAGCCATTTTCGAGAAAAAGGGAAAACAATATCCCACAGAATGGATATGATTTCAACATTTTTTCCTTTCCTTTCTCCCTCCTTTTCCGGGACTCCTGAGTTCATTTCCAAGAGCTTTACGGAACGTCGACGGAACAAAGGAAAGTGGCGCTGTTCGAATATTCTAACGTCCCGGCCGATCAAGAACTAGCGTAAAAATTTATCGTCTGAAATAAACAACGTTAAGCGTACGGAAAAAGGAGGGAAAGGGAAAAAGAGAGGCAGGAATAAAACAACTAAAAGTGACTCAAAAGAAAAGGCAACTTTTTTCCCCCCTGCCGAAGGGGATTACGAGATGTTAGAGGTTGGATGCATATATATAGGGGTTTCATATGTCGCATTTTCTTTTCTTTTCTTCTTTTTTTTTTTTTCTTTTCTTTTAAGTTTATTCTCTTGGTGTAGATTCAGAATTTTCTTTGTATTTGTAAACCTGGGTACGTTTTCTTCTGTATTTACGTTTTAGGGATCTTTTTTATTGTCGTTATATTCGCACTGATGTTGTTGTATGTACCGTTCTCGGGAATGGTTTGTATGTGGGCTTTGTACTAAGGATTTTTGTGTGAATTTTAACGAAGCTCTCCTCGCACCAGTCCCCTGCCTCCAACGCAGAAAATCTTTTATTTTTATGCATGCTCAGGCTCTGTCGTTTACTGCGTTCTCTTGTCTCTTCTTTTTGCATAAGCATAGCTGTTTAAAAAGTGAATCCTAAGTATTGATTGCAAGTGTGCGAGTTTAAAAAAAAATCTTTTGGTAATAATATGGGCAATATATTTTTATTTGTATAGTAAAAGGTCAAGAATCATAAAATTTTGCCTATACTTTAACGCTTTTCAAAATTCTATGGTAACTATAAAGTTTGATGATCTTAGGATCAGAATTAACCGTTCTTTTATGCGTTTTGACTACTTCGATAAGTTTTGCCATTCAAACTGCTTTAAGCTCTTTAATTTATCTAGCATATCTAGCAAATTGAAATAACATGTTGTTTAACATGTTAACATGTTGTTTAGCGAAATCGTGGATTTAAAATCAGTTTCTGCTGATATCTGCTGTTTATTAATTTACGTCTATAACTATTTTTAATATAAGAATCGGATTAAAATAAGGTTAAGTTATTTGAATATGGCAAAGCACGTGAGATATATCTATCCGAGGAAAGTGATGCCTTTGTGGATGGTTTTATTTTATTTTATAATAAAATACCTGACTGATATAAGTTGCACTACATATAAATCACATGTCTTGTAATATATTCGAATGATAACTTTGGAAGCATTTGCTCTGTTTTTACAAGAAATAAAAAGGGGTTTTCAATGTCATATATTACGCATTTAGATATAGGGTGATCGTTTCAGCTTTACCTAACAATCTCATTTTTTAACCATTCTTTACTTGAGATTAAAAATCTAGTCTCTGTGTTTGATGTTAGACAACTAATTCTTTAAATATGAACTTACCCCTTGAAATATTGGAGCTAGAAACCTGAAAGAGATACAAAAATAATCGGGAGATATTCTCAAACTTTCATGCTTCTCGTATCCGCTAGAAATATATATGTAAAGTAGCATTTCCTTTTTATAGAAATGCGTTTATCTTACATTTAGAAAAAGAAAAGAGAAAAAAAATTGCGTGTGGCATGGACGTACTCGGCTGACCTTCCAAAGGGGAAAACATCTTTCAACTCTCATCCCGCAACGTGAAAAAGCGGACAAATTTTCCTCTATCTGCACGCGTTAGGCTTATCGCATTAGGTGGAACTGCATTCTTTAGCATTAAATTTGGTGCAGTTTATTATTACGTTGTAGGCATTAATGTTTAATGCCTGAAACGTTGTTGATTTATTTTGTTTTTACTTTATTGCTTATTGTTGCACTAGTTTGAGTTATATTGTAAAATTAAGCAATAAAATTATTTTAGACATTAATGTTAAACAATGTTTAACAATGTTTTTACCCGAAACATTGTGTACAGTGAAGTTTTTGATTAATTTCATGAGTTGATTTATTTTGTTAATTTTCTGTTCATTTTTGCGCAGAGTTATGTAGTAAAATAAAAAAATAAAATATTTTATTCGCCTTTATCATTATTTAATATGATTTATTTATTATTTAATTTCGTTTAATCTCATCACCAATTCTCAATATATATATATACAACTTTAAAATTTTTATTGTCCACTTTTTTCCCATTCTCATTCTCACGGAATTCATTCTACAACGAGTTTTACCCGTTCTCTTATTCGATTCGTTAGAAAATCAGGGCTTACTAATAGTATAAAAATTGGCTTAAATCAAATCATATATGCAATTTGTATACGTGTTAAATTGTTTACTCATAAGCTATGTATAACACAAAAGATAAAATAAACAATTAAAAAATTATAAGCATTTTAATATTAGTAAGTGTTTTTTTTTTAAATTTTTATTTACTTTTTGTTGACTACCAATAAAATTCTCTTAAGATTAATTAAATTCTCTATGTGTTTTACGGTCTCAAAAGTCATTTATTACACTCTTCTTTTTCTGAAACATTAATAACTTTAATCGTTTTTCATTATTTTATTTGGTAAATGGAAATTAATTTAATTGTAATCCTAAAATACTTTTATTTTAAAGACTACATTTAAAAACCATCTATGTAATCCATTAAAGATCGTACTGTATTTATGTACCTTTTTAAAAAGTAAGATTTTTTTTAAATTTAATTTTATGTGAACGCAATTTCTGGAAATTGTAGTAAATCTTTCGTTTATAGATTGTTGCTTCGAACGCAGGGCAAAGTTTTTTGCCTCCTTGTGTATTTTTCTCCTTAGCCTTTTACAGATAGTTTCTGAAAATTTTAAAAATATGAACGTAATTTTTACCATTCCCGTAATGCTTTCAGAGGTCGAGCTAACCTAAATTTTAAAATGGATTCGTGACATAGGAATTGTTTTCGCCTTACTAGCAACAACACACTCTTGCAAACTATCTGCGAATATCATGTCGGACATTTCTCTTCTAACTGCTGAACTGTGTATCAGCCAACAAGAATCACCCCATCAGAACGAAACAAAACGATCTGATATTCAGTATGAAATTTTGTTGAATCGGCTGCACATTCACTTCTCTAATTATTTACGGATGATTTGAGGTCTAAAGAGTAGCAGAGACAACTTTAAGAACCGGGCGAGATTCGTGTTACAGGAAAGTGAAAATGAAAATAGCTTATTAGATATTGCAATGTTAATACACTGCGTATTCTTATTACCTGTAGTTTATTTATGACTACTTTTCATTCGTTATGTACTTATTGTAACCGCGTCCTTTGGAAATTAAATTTTTCGCATAATTTTACCCTCTTGATTTTCAGATGATAAAACTAGCAAAAAAAAAGGGGGGTTACGCGAGGAAATACGGTATTCAGTTGTATTCTAGTGTTTAAAGTATTTAATTATCGAGAGAGAAGAGAAACATGCCACATTAAGTAACACATGCAGTTGTATGCCTAATTATCTAGTTATATTTCGGCTTAACGTCTTCTATGTTATCCTTCAATTTTTAGTCCAAAGGGGCTTTGTTCCTGAAGGACTATTGTTTTTGTTTTGCGATTTTGCGTCGAATCACTCTGAATGTCCGTTTCCCTCTTCAGATTGTTGCCACCAAATATTATCGCCGAAGAAATTAAATAATGAAGAATCTGCCTAAATGTGTGTATGTTTCTCGCATTGAGATAAAACAGCGGTACGTGGAACCATCAAATTTTGAATGACGTAATCCTACTGCGAATAGGGGCATCTAGAAGCTACTGCGAATATGGGCATCTTTATTATAGATTTCATATTTTGTAAAACTTTAACGAATTTTTGATTAACAAACTCAAGTAAGTATTCCAAAGCGAATATTGTATAGAAAAAACACTTGTATCGGAATTTCTAGATATGCTCAATTTAAAATTATTTTGCGATTTTGCTTTTGAACCGAAATTTATGGTTTAAGCGAAGTTTACATGATATTTAATAAATAAAGGTAACACAAAAAATGTTAAAAAACGCCCCTTTGGAAGTAATTTAAAATCTGAAACCTTTCAGATTTTCATTTTTTTTCCTTTCCTCTTTTTTTTTTACTTCCTTATACGAAGTAAAAAGGAAACATTGTAATCGCCAAAAATTTCGAGTATGATATTTCAACGAAAATATCCATTCCGACCGCTATCGAATGTAATTTAACGATGTTTTTGCGTGACATCCGTACGTAAGGACAGAATAAAGGACACTTTTTCTCCAAAAAAGTTATAAAACTGATTTAAAATGAATTCTGAAGAAATGTTTTCGTGGCGTCTGTATATATATATGTGTATATCTCGCATAATTCTTAAACGAGTAACCTCAGAACGTTGAAATATTGTATATAGAACTGCTTAATTAGTAAATGTAGACTTACTTAGTAGTAATACTTAATGTAGATGTGCATCTCATATTTTATTTGCAATCGGCCACACCAAAAGTATAAAGTAGATA
>KK114222.1:929806-948043 GCA_000611955.2 Stegodyphus mimosarum | reverse complement strand
ATCGTTATTATTCTTTTACCATTAGGGCTATTTTGTTACTCAGAACTTCTCCGTGGTGTCTGGTTGTTGATCCTTCTCCAAACTATCATTAGTTCGAGCAAACTATTTAAGAGAAAAGTTGCCGACTTATGTTATGTTACGACAATAAAAATAGATAGATGCTCGTCCATGTTAACGAAGTACAGGGCATTCGCAGAGTCGTGAACAACCTTAATAACTTGTTTAGAAATGGAAGAACTTATACGTTTGGTACTGGTCACTTTTTTACAACAAGGTTCAAAGTTTTGTGGCAGGTGATACATCATACTACCTCAGTATGCGACAAAATTGTCTGTGGTTAACTGTCCTCCAACTGTAGGTAAATGTAATTGGTCAATGTATCGAAGTTGGATAGCGGTTCTTCGCTATAAAAGTGCCGTTACTATTATCAAGATTGCTGTCTTCAAGTTAAAAATTAATCACAAAGATGCTATCACCTTATTGTATCCAATCCATGCTGAACACTTTTGTGAACGTCTGTCTTGGAAAGAAACAGCCAGCTGCAAAAACGTACGAGCGTGTTTTTGAAGGTGCCCTTTTCCGTCATCCTCTACCTTGCTTCTGAATTGCTCGTCTATGCGCAACATAAAGACGTATCAAAATGTTAGAAGCACTATTTTGGGTTTACGTGTAAAATGCTGAGCGTGGGAGTCCATTTTTCGAATTGCTCAAAGAAACACGTTTTCAGAAAATCTAGCAGATTCTCTCTGGTCTTGCCTAATCCGAAAACCTGTTACTGTTCTTTTCAAATATTGACAGACGAGTAGAATAAGATTTGTTATTTGGAAAGAATTACCACGGAAAAGTATCTAGGTAGCCTCACTCAAATTATGCTACTTCGAATACATTCTTAGACAGTCATAATGAAAAGAATGCTATTAAACATACTATAGCAACGAAAATCAGCGTACGTCGCGTAATTTGCAGGACTATAGTTCCGAAAATAATTGAGCTCTCTTCTTCAACTGCAGGAGTAATATGACGAATGGAAACATGCGCTCGCACAATAACAAAAGACAAAAAGCTAGATGAAACGAAGCCGCTTCCTCCCCAAAACCCAAAAGAAAAAAAAATTCTTTAAAAGCTAAGGGTAAAGACCGGTTAGAAATGATATCATTAAGAAGAATTGGAAAACTTTTATGAATATGAACTATTATGATATTTTTTATTAAAAGATGTTTCTTCCATCAGTGAATTAGGTTTCCTAAAGGCGTTTTGTATACATGTATTTCTTTCAGTTTTGGTTAATACTCCTAATTCTAATCCTTTTATACCTTCAGCTTTTAAAGAAATGATTTGTCAATAGATGCCGCCCGTGGCTTTGATTTCGTTTTCGTTGATGAATTAGATTTCTTAGAGGTGTATCACATTAATAAAAGTCCTTCGGCGGTTAATGATCCCAACTCTAATCCTTCACCTTCAAGCTATTAAAGAACTTATTCCATGCTTTGTTAATAGATGGCGCCAGTGGCTTTTTTTCCTGTTCATTTTAATCTATTCTTATCCCATAAGCACATGTGTCCCCTTCGTCGGTTTCACTCTTGAAGCTGAAAAAGGTGGTTCTATTATTTAACCTTCGAAACCATAGTTCTGAAAATTTAAGCAACTTACGTTGATTCTTGTTTCTATATGTATTAAAAAATGTTCTTATGCTTCTTCTTAAAACTAAGAACAATTTGCCGCTGCGCAGAGTCATCTGAAATGAGAATCAAAGGAAACAAATTACATAAACGAAAATTGGTTAGTTAAAGCCTTACATCATAATCCTACGCTGGTTACTAATAAATTTTGGTTATATTTTACCGTTTTCAAATAAACGGATACTGCTTAGAAATTTAGGCTAGAAAACTCACCGTCGACAGAGTAATTGTTGCTAAGAGGTATCTCAACGAGACTTGCGTGAGAAGTATGCATAATAATTTTTTACATTAATTTAACGGTTCAGTAATCTAACTTTAAATGTAACCGTAATACAGAGATAATACAAATAATTTGTTACTTCTTTTAGGGAAGTCTTCCCGCAACAAGGAAATGTTATGGTTATATTTTTAAAACCAGTTTAATCGGCCTAACTTGATTCTTTCCATTTCTAAAATCATTATAATCCCTGATTTAGAGACACACAAGTTTTCCTCGACGATGTCACAGGTCGAACATTAAATGGCTAACATATAGGGCCGTAAATATTGAAAACACGAAGATTGTCGAAACAGGAGGGTTTTGAACTTATACCGAGCTCTAAGGAATTTTCACGAAGCGTTTGAAGAGGCAAGTAAGTTTCTAAAGCTCCGAAGAGATGTTATTGTTTTGGGTTACCGATAAAACCCTGTCGGTTACAAATAAAATCAGTTCAGTTCAGTTGACGATGAATAGGGACATCTGATCTTTACTAAATGTTAACAATTGTTGTTTCACATTCAACGTTAAGTAGATTTGTTTTAATTTGAATTAATAATAAGTAAATTAATTAAATTTTTCATATTACAACACAGAATTTAAAAGTATAAATTTTGAAACATAATTACATGAACTAGGACTGATGAACTAAAAATAAAATGCAATTGCATTAAAAATAAAATTCATAAAGTTCGTAGTTCATGAAGGCCATAAAGTTAAATGAAACGTTCTTAAAATCGATAGTACAGATAAACATAATGTCTTAATTAACTTTACACCTTAGTTAAAATCAAGTTACTGTGCATGAGTTTATAAATAAAACAATGAAATTTTGAAGACACAAAAACACTACTTATTATTTTCATATTTTTAAACAGGATGGCGAGTATCTTTTCCCATTGCAGAAAGCAGATTCATAACAAGATGGCTTTGCTTAATAAGGAATCTTTTGAAAGAAAGGCTATTAGCTGCAGGAAATTTGATCCGGTATTCTTTCGTTAAAGACCATTCGAAACACAAAAAAACATCGTCTCCAATCGATGATACACAGTATCTTTTATTTCATGCAATAAAAGACCACAGTTTATCAACATAAGAAAATAAATCATTCGAAAAGTTATATTATTTGAACTTATTATAATGTTTTACAATAGCTATTATTTCATACCTTAAATGGGATAAATAAAATGTACTTCTAAATAACCTAACATATATCCGCAGCAAAATTTTTGACACCACTTCTATACACTCTCATCTGCAATCAAAATAAAATCGAATGGAGATAATGAAAATTTTTAGTAACGCAGAGATGACAATTTCCTTTATAAATTTATTTCTAAAATTTTAATTTAGTGGTATTATACTTCTTTAATATTGTGATAGACTTCTCTTAATACCACTTTACGTTCAGAAATGAAATACAGAAGCAAACGACAAACCTTTTAAAATTGAAATTCTTTTGAGTCGAGTTTTAATGTTATCAGCTATAAAGATTCAATTATATGAGCTGCTAGCGGTAGCTACAATTTTTATTTAAGAAAAGTGAACTATTTGTATTTTTTTAGTTTATAATTTTTTATTAAAGTTTTGTAATGGTAAATTGCTTTCCGAGATATTAAATTCCATTCTGAAGCTTTTAGATGGCAAAATGTTTTTTGGGGGAAAGGGAAGGATAAGCTAAATTATTTAATTCATTAAGGCAAAGCAAATTCTATCTTCCTAGAAGAGGATTATTTTCGTGAAGAACGTATTAAGGAAAACGAACTGGTATTGAGTCCGGGAAGAATTATTAATGTTCGACAACGATCTCACCGCTTTGCAGTGGGTAGCATTAGAGGGGCATGTGCGCATATATATACTAGACCAAAATAAAAATTGGGACAGTTCTACATTTCCCGTTCTACTGGGCGAATGATGAAATTCAAATTGCGTTGACCAAAGATATATATTAGATTTATATATAACATTGTTCTAACATAAGTATTTTGACACAAAATCGGACTTTTTCTTAAATGACATGCCAATGTTTTTCTATATTTCGATCCTACGACTTAAATTACCTAAATGTAAAATTTTTTTAAATTTGGTTCGAAATTTACGGAGAAATTCAAAAATTTCTCTTGGCGCATTTTTTTCAGTTTGCACCGAGAATAATTCACATGGTGAACTTCTTAAATTATAACAATAATTCTTAAATTATATCCTTTTTTTTTTGACTGTACACGAGCGGAAAAAAGGTCATCCTTCATACTTTCAATTAATTTTAACATAGTGCGTAAATCGCATTTGGCGTTATTATCGCTTATAACAAATATGCCAAATTTCAAAACCCGCCAATATGTAAATTTCGGTATATCTTAGGAAATTTTGAATAAAAGCTCTAATTTTTTGCACGTGCGCTTGGAAAGACATCTACTCTAAGATAGTGATAAAAATTTTATTGGTAAAGAATTTTTTTTTCGAAAAATTTATGCAAAATATTTCGGAACACAAGTTTTAAAAATAAATTATAAAAATTGGGCAAATTTTATTTGGAATGAATCTAAATTTCAAAATTTGAAAGGAAGAATCAAATAAGTTAAATAAAGAAAGAGATATTAATAATATATACCAAATTCAATTAACATGGAGGACCTAAAAATTTGAGAGCTAATTTTTTAAAAACTACTCGTGCGATTTTTACAAAACTTGGCAGATGGCATAATTTGAGTCGTAGAATCGAAATTTGAAAAAAATTCGCATTCCAGTTTAGAAAAAGTCTGATTTTGTGTCAAAATACCTATATTAGAACAATACTATATATAAATCTAATATATATATCCCAAGTCGCGCTTTCGAGATGAAAAACGCAATTTGAATTTCGTCAATCGCCCCAGTAGAACGGAAGATGTAGAACTGTGCCTTTTTTTTGTCCCGCAGTGCACATATATGTTAAACTAAAACTTCCTAAATGAATTTTTTAATCACAGATTGATCTGTAGGTAATTAAACTTACGAGCAATTAATTAAAAGCTGACAAGCGATTAACACCAGTGAATAATTATCTAACATAGCTAAACTGAAGATTATTACATACACTTTAAGGAAACAACATATTTGAAAAATAATTTTGGTATATACCACATTAGCTGGAATACTCTTTAATAAAATATGATCCTGTGTTTTAGGAAATGCTTTACAAGCACATGGGCTTGCATACTAGATGGTCTGCTATGTATAAATTCCACATTTTGAACGGGAAAACATAGGATGTCTCATCAAAAGCTCTTGTTTTAATATACCCCCCCAGAAACGCTTTATGTTTAGAAAATGGGAAATGTTTTTACATAAATACAAGAGGTAAATGTTCCGATTTAAGAACAGCAGCTTCTTTGCAGCTTAGTCAACTTGGCACTGTACACAAAAGAACAGACAGTTTTGATTGTGAAAATTCTTTACAAGAACGGCGAGTGTCATGCACAAACTGTTAAGAAGATTCGTGTAATCTTTGGAGGCGTAAGTGGCGTCTAATGAAACAGCGCCTTGCAGAGTGATAAAGAAATCTGAGGACATTTGTTCGACAGCAGATATAAAATCACCACTCTCTCTATCTAGCCGTCTGACGAGCAGAAGTGGTGTTAGCATCGGAGGGCTCGGTCTCGAGGTGCAACATCTATTGAAACTGATTTACTATTACGAAATATTATATAGTCCGAATAATTGTTGATGATAAGGAGTTACTTCAGAATTAAACGAAATCTTGTCGCATGCATAAAATTTAACATGTGGGGATAAACTGATGCCATGAGGTTACTGCTAAAAGTTCTTAGGTAATCAGCTAAAAGTTCTTATCAAAGCATATTAACATAAACAAGTGGAACAATTTTAGGCAGTAGTCATAATAATAGAGAAACAATAAGAAATGGTTCAAAATTTGTAGGTTATACTGGAAGCAAAATACAGAAACATGATGAATTATTTACAGATTATTACTTGAGAGTGCCATTTGACGCTTCACATAGTTACGACAATTGTAATCATAACTGTAGACAGAAATGATGCTATCGTCTGAGTTCCTAAGATTCAAATGGAAATTGTGTGCCAGGTGATGAAAATAGGCGCGAAATTGTGCAATTCCCCATTCTTCATGGATAACATTATCCCTCACAACCACGGGCAGCAGACGATTTGTCTGAAATGCAATTCTATACAGTCTGAAGTTGCTCCAAGTTGATTTTGCAAGAGTATACACAAACAGGGCAAGCATAACTGAGCATTGGGTGCAATATAGTTTTCTAAATGTGTAACCCGTTGTCTAGAGATAATGCGTCTTGATCCAATCGGTCTACTGAAAACATCGTTGTTCTGCATGATGGTGTTATTACAAGTCTCCCAGAAATCCGAACTTAAAGAAAAACAACAGAAGAACTCAAAAGAGGAAAATAAACTTATCATTAGTCACTTAGACAGACAGATATATGAAAAAGTAATTATAAATTTCATCGGGAAAGTTCGATGCTGCAGGTCCAAGTCATGGAATACGTAAGCCTGACATAATTTTTTATGCTTAAATCGGAATATTTACCTGTTATAAATATATTAAAATATTTGCCATTTTCTGGAAATAAAGCATTATGTCGGGTATTAAATCCAGAGCTTTTATTGGTGCTCCCTATACCATGGTCTCAAATTGAAACTGTATGAGGGCCAATTGCACGATCTAGAAACAACTGACGGTCCAGGAGTTTTTTTAAAACAAAATGAAAAAAAATATTTCAAATAAATTTAAAATTTTGCTTACTAAACGGTTATCAAAAACACACATAAAAATAATAATAACATCACAAAGGAAAACAATTCAAATTTATATTTATTTTCTATCTGAAATCTAATGTTTACGGAAGACATTTTTGTTGGTTATACTTGTAATTCAAATAGATTGATTAACATTTCCAACTGATATTTATAATAAATAAACACAACCTAGTCTGTTTTTCTCAGTTATTTAATTTTTCTTCGACAATATTTAAAATACATATCTGTGTATGTAAAAAAAATTATAATTTTTTTTCTTTAAATACAAAATTTGTTTGTATAAAGTCCATGCACTGGAGAAAAATTATTAGAAATTATTTTCATTATGTATTGTAGATGCTCATCGGTCAATCGGGTTTCTTTTTTTTTAATTTTTAACTCCGAAAGAAAGCTGTTCGCATGCCATTGTATTCCCAAACAGATACATTTCTTAAAGCAAAAATTTGTAACTGAGCATACTTATTTTGTGGCAAGTACGACTAAAAGTTAATCAACTCTGTAATCTCTAAATTATTGAAATAAGTTTTATGATGCTTCATAAATTAATTAATTCTGTTTATAGATTTTCAGGTGGGTTGGTTATTCGCGTTAGTTTTTATGGTAATGAAAATAACGTAAAATCGGACTTTAATGAAAATAATTAAAATCCCTAAATCTTGCTACGTCGTATTTATGTACAGCATAACTGAAATGTATTCGTGTAAAATTGTTTCGAGAGCCGCAAGCAACCCGCGGGCCGCCTTTTTCAGACCTCTGCTCTAAATGATTAAACAATCTAAGCATAGTACTCTGAAATAAAACTCATTAAAAATGCTTTCCTTTAATACATTTTTTAAGGGTAAGTAATATATGCTCTTAATGTATTTTCTGAATTCTCCCAGGCTGCGCATTTTAGACAGAGTTTTAAGAAGAACATTTGAAGCGGAAAAATGACGTTTTATTTTCGGGCTACGAAGTTATATACGAGAAATGAATGCAGTTTTGAAAAATTATGCACCCATAAAATGAAATAAAATTAAGAAAAAATAAACAGCTTTTTGTAGAGAAATGCATAAATAATATATTACGAATTTTAAAAGATTACATTAATGGCCTTTAAATGCTATCTTTGAAAGAAAAAGTCTTTTAGGCTAATATTCAAATTCATATCCATTTACTGAAAAAGCACTTAAAACTATTAGTCGTGTAGCAAAAGGGGGAGAGCTAGAAAAATGCCTGTTGAGTTCGTAGTTATTGCTGAACTGACATTATTTCATTGATGAAGAAAACAAAAAGAAGCTGTACGGTATTTTTTAGTATTTTTTAATTCCCGAACTGTTATTTACTTCAAGTTTCAAAATATAAAATATCCAAATAATCATGCATTAATTTCGATCATGAAGAAGATTCAGATTTTGCAACTAAATTTACTTGTTATGAAATATGAATGTGCAAGAGATCTTCAGATTTCCTAACACAATTTGAGATGACACATGATCATCCAATTTTAAGATTATTAGTTTTAATTAGATTTAAAAATAATGTTTCATTACTTTTAATACGTAATTTAAGCCAACGAAAATTGAAATCGAAAATGATGATGATATTGTGACGATTTTGTTTATAAGTACATAACTTCAGTTAAATTACATGTGAGGTTGTAGTATTTTTTGTATTTAACATTGTAGTAAATGGTTATGTCACTAAATTGGCGAGAAATTCCCAAAAGTCGCCAAACTTGGCAACCATTTGGGTCGGTCCCTGTATAGCTGCAATTGGTATTGTGATCGAATAAATATAATTTATCCCTGTATGTAACTGTAACCATATCCTGCTCTCCTATGCCTTCCAGTAATTTCGAGCAGTAAAAGGTACACTGCGGAAAAAAAAAATCTGAAAGGCTTCAGATTTTAAATTACATTAGACATTGGGTATTTTTTTAACGTTTTGTGTGTTACCTTTATTTGTTAAATACCATGTTCTTCGCACTTAAACCATAAAATTCAGTTCAACAGCAATATCGCAAAATAATTTTAAAATCAGCATATCTTTAGAATTTCAGATACAGAGAATGGAGATAAAGATTTTTTTTTCAGTACAGTATTGCCATTGCTCGCTTTGCAATCGTTTAGTGTTAATCAAAAATTCGTTGAAGTGTTACAAAATATGAAATCGATAATAAAACAAATTTCAAATTCAAATTAGGGCTTATACATGCCCATATTCTATAGATTGTTATGTTATTCAAAATTTAGTGGCTCTAGCTACCGTTGTTTTATCACAATGCGAGAAACATACATACATTCATGGAGATTCTTCGTTATTTAATTTCTTTAAATATAATACAGGGCGATAATGTTTGGTGGCAACAATTTGAAAAGTGCCAACAAACAGAAACAACGCTTATCATGAATTGACGCAGATAGCCATTTCGACTATTCACATCTTCCTACGACTTTAATCAGCCGAAGTAGTATTAATTAAAAACTCTGAAAGCGCTAATTTTCGCACTCATTTTTCCGAGTGGCAACAATCTGGCGCGTTGAGTATAAAACTGCTTATTTCGAAAAGTATTACTGCTCCCTTTTCATATCGTAAAGTTTGCTAATGAAAAATTTCTAAGCTTTACAAAATCTATATATATAAAGAAGAATGCCTGTTTCTGTATTTGTTCATTCGCGTTATTGATTTCTGAATAATTATTTTCAATGTTTTGCCACATTTAATCAAGTAAAATAGAATACATGTGAAATATTGGATAGGAGTTGAGCTTTTAAGACAATTTGATCAGAAAAAAAAAAAAAATCTGAAATGTTTCAGATTTCAAATTACGTCTAAAGGGACGTTTATTTAACATTTTGTGTGTTACCTTTATTTGTTAAATACCATGTTCTTCGCACTTAAACCATAAAATTCAGTTCAACAGCAATATCGCAAAATAATTTTAAATTGAGCATATCTTTAGAAATTTCGGTACACGCTCTCACGCGCTGGAGATAAAAATGTTTTTCTGTACAACGTTGGTATTGCTGGCTTTGAAATCTTTGAGTTTGTTAATGAAAAATTCGTTAAAGTTTTAGAGAATATTGTTACGAATTTCACATTTATTTGGCTATTTATTTAGAACTGTAATTAAAATTCCTTTTTATTTTCCCGTGCAACGCACGCAGACGATTTTTGAAGAGAAAGCTACGTCAAAAAAAAAATAATAATAATAACATGCATACATTTATGCAGATTTTTCATTTTTTAAACTTTAATGCAGAGCGATAACATTTACTGGCAACAATTTGAAAAGTGAATCGGGCATTCAGAGTGAATCAACGCAAAATCGCAAAACGAAAGTAATAGTCCTTCGGGACTAAATCCCTTTGGACTAAAAAGACAGTTCTATATCTCCCGTTCTGCTGGGCCGATTGACGAAATTCATATTGCGTTTTTCATCTCTCGAAAGCGTGACATAGGATGTATATTAGATTTACATATAGCATTGTCCTAGCATAGATATTTTGACACAAAGTCGTACTTTTCTGAAATAACATACCAATTTTTCTTACATATTTCGATTTTATACCTCAAATTATGCCTAGATATTAAATTTTGAAATTTTTGGTGAGAAATTTACAGAGAAATTTAAAAATTTATCTTGGCGGATTTTGTTCAGTTTGCGCCAAGAATAATTCACTTGGCGAACTTCTTAATTTATAGCAACCTATTTTCCTTTTCTTTTTTTCATTGTCCACGAATGGAAAAGAGACATCGTTCATACTTACAAATAAATTTAACAGAGTGTGTAAACCACATTTTCATTATTGTCGCGTATAATAAATAAGCAAAATTTCAAAACGCGCCAAAAGTAAATTTACGTATATATCTTAGGATATTTTGAATAAAAAGCTCTCATTTTTTCTCCGTATGCTTAGAAAATATCTACTTTAAGATGATGGCAAAAATTTTATAGGTTATAATTCAAAATGTTTTTCGAAAAATTTATAAAAATGATTTAAAAATACAAATTTTAAAAATAAATCATAAAAAAATGGCGAATTTTATTTGAAATGAACCTAAATTGCGAAATATGAAAGGAAGAATCAGATAAGTTTAATAAAAAAATGTTAATAAATATATACCAAATTCAAATTTACAAAATGTTAATAAATATATACCAAATTCAATTAACATTGAGAGCTAATGTTTTACAATCTACTCATGTGATTTTTACAAAACTTGACAGTTTGGCATAACTTGAGTCGTAGAATCGAAATATGAAAAAAAAAACTGGCATGTCATTTCAGAAGAAGTCCGATGTTGTGTCAAAATACCTATATTAGGATAATGCTATGTATAAATCTAATCTATATCCTAAGTCGCGCTTACGAGGCATGAGAAACGCAAATTGAATTTCGTCAATCGGCCTAGTAGAACGGAAGCTATAGAACTGTTTTTTTTTTTCGCGTTGTGTACTAGAGATTTCTCAGCGGCCCGGGGGTGGAATCTATATAAGAACAGAGAGAGCATCAGTTGCTTAGTTCAGCGTGAGTTCGGAGTATTACGAGAGATCTCCGTAGGAGCTTCTCCTTTTATGATGCGCCTTCTATTGCGTTATGTTTAACGTTCATAGTAGTTTGAAGTGTAGCTACTGATTGTGCTTTGTGATAGTGTGAAAAGCTACAAGTAATTTTGTGGAAAGTTCTAGAACTGTCAAATGCTCCTTTTGGTAAAATAAATTTTATCAAGCTACCACCGGTTCTGCTCACATTCAATCTATTACGAATCGGTACGCACGCAACAATATTTTATATACAGAATAAATAGTATGTATGACTTGAAGTATTATTTCCGTTATAAAAGTTCGTATAAAAATAAGAAGCAAGGAAAAAAGAGAAAAGGCAGAAAATTTAAGAACTCAAAAGTTATAATTAAAAAAAAGAAAAAGCTGTATAAAATTTAAAAAGATAAAAAAGTTAAAAAAGAAATTCTTTTTAAATTCAATTTCTAGAAGTTTATTTATTTCATGTGCTTTTTTTTACACAGAAGACATGTATATTATAATTAATCTTTTGATGGTCATCAACGAATTCAGCTCGCATATCAGTTACACACCGTAGAGGATGCAAACGAACACAGCTCGTGTTAAAAAATTACAACAAATATCGCTCGTATTTGGGAAGAAGTTGTAGAAACATTAGGTTATTTCGATGCGGGAGACGTGATAAGTGAGCATTGGCCTAGCCGGGACTCAAACCACGGACCTCTCTAATACGTACCGAGTGTGCTAACCATTACACCGCAAAGGCATGCTAAGAAGGCGGGAGAAATGCCTTATATACTCTCCCTTTTAAAGGACGACTGAGGATTAGGGGACTCAATCGCCAGATCCTGGTGGTGGAGAATGATCATCCACCACCTTTTTTTGGTTCGGGAGCCAGTGTAGAGACATTGGGTATTTTTTGAAAGCAGGAGAGATGAAAAATGAGGAATGCCCTCACTGGGACTCGAACCACGGGCCTCTTGATTACGCGTCGCTAAGAAGACATGCTAAGAAGGGAAGAAATATCTTATAAAGTAATTAATCAATTTCGAACCGCCGAAAGGTTAAGCAAATTATAAAGTTCTCACAACGCAAGATGGAAACAGGCTTTACGAACACCGTGACTACAGTCTATTATAATATATCAAGGTAATTTTCTGCCTTCCTGCTCACCTTGTAACCATGATAACAGCAGCTTTTTGAGACGGTCGAGCACTCTATTTTTTTTTTTTCCAATTCCAGTTAATTCGCTTTTCAAAAAGCTCAGGCATGAATAGAACTGTAATCTCAAATAAGGTGAAAAAAAGTGTTGTGCACTGATGATGAGGTGTTGCAAATTATGTATTGCAAATGATGCTATTGATGGAGGTCGAAAAACTTTAAAGTAACAGAGTATAATGTAGAATGCGTAGTCAATTTTTTTTTTTCAAATCAGAAACTGCTTTCTTAAAAAGACTGATAATAAATAAAGAGTTTTCTATTACACTAATTCAGTTCATTGTCAATAAAGTCAGTACTTTCTACTTTTTATCAGATTGTGAAGCATTTCTGTATAACTCAAGACTCCGTAAACTCTGAGGAACAAGAAAATTCAGTTTAGAGTTTTACGTGCCACATATAGGATTTGAATTCTTCTAATTAGGAGTCTTAGCTATAGTATGATTCTGTCTTAGGGAAAACTCTCATCTTAGTTAGGAGTCTTAGCCATAGCGCATGGGAATTTGAGACAAAGTATCCATAATTCGAAACATTTTTGTTTGTTTTCATTTATTTTTTTATTTTATCTTCATGTCACTTTATTCTCATATTTGTTCATAAAAATATTTTTAAATGAATAATACGAAAATGAAATTAGTTTTCTGTGAACTAATGAATTGAATGAAAATATGAGTTAACCATGCAGATTTGTTCGTTCTTTTGTAATGTATACTTGTATAATGAAAACAAAATTTCTGTCGGAAAATAATGAAGATTTTGTTTGCTCAAAAACAAAAGCCTACGAGAAAACGAGTTCAAGATTCTTTCTTTGGTGCATCTAAAAGTATGAGACATTTTTTTCTTCGTTGTACGAAGTAAAGGAAGTATTGTAATTACGACAAATTCCGGGTATCATATTTCAACGAAAATATTCCTGTATGTATGCATCTCGCCTAACTGAAAAACGAGTAGCCTCAGAACGTTGAAATTTTGTATATAGGATTGCTATAACATGTAGATGTGCACCTCCTATTTTGTTGCAATCGACCGCACCAAAAGTATGCAAGTATATGTATATATATGTGGGAAATGAGAATCGCCAGCGAGGTGACGTCATCTGCCGTCAGCCCAGCGCAGCGCAAAACAGCTCAGACGAGTACCAGAGGTGGTGTGGAGCAGACGAGTTCCAAACGTGGAAGAGAACAGACGTGTTCTCGAGGAGGGATGATGTCCCAGTGGTGTTATAGAATCCACCAGCATATGTGAATTAGGATCTTATTCCCGAGATTCATCAAATAAGCCGAACTGTGAACTGTTGATTATTACATGAACAATTCGTGGACTATTCTTAGTCTTGGGGTTACCGTTATCCTTAGTTATGTCAGTTTATCATGTTATCATCCCATCTTTTATCATCTTTCATTCATACTAGTAATTTCGTAATAAATTCACTTTATACTTATCTCGTGCTCTTGATCCTGTAATCCTACAAATTTGTGGCCCCCAACAGTGGCGCGAATCAACCACGAACCTAACGGAGTGTTCTGAGTATGTGAACTGCGATTTGTTCGACTACAAGTGCTCTAGTGATTATGAACTCAATTGAACTGTGAATTCCGACTGTCTTACGAACTTATTCGAATTTTGGATTGCTATTTCATGGTGTTTGGATTACCAGTTCGTTCATCTGTCGGGTGAGTAGAAAACTTTCTTTTCAATATGAAGTTAGTTGAAATTCCAGAATTGGAAGCAGCTTTAAAGAACAGTAAAACTTCTGAAATCAGAACTTTGCATAAACTTATTTTCAACACTGAAGGCGATAGAAACAATAGGAAAAGATTACGTGAATTTCCTGGCTTTACATTTAAACCAGATTCTGAAGAATTTAACAAGAAATTAGATATAGTACAGAATGACTTTACTTTAAATGAGTTAATTAAAGTTTGTAATGTACTATGCATAAATTCAGAGGGTTCGAAAACGGAAGTAGTAACCCGAATTGTCTCTTTTCTATGTGATTTATCTGTATTATTTGAAAATATTTTGCATGAAGAAAATAGTGATATTGAAGACGAAACTGTTAATAGAATTTCTAAAGTAATGCTTGATGATAATCAAAGAGACAATCCTGGTTTTAACGCGTCTCAAGTAAATAACAATGTGCAGCTTCCAATTCAAGATTATTTTAAACCTCATATTAGTTTTTCGGATATTGAAAGTATTGTTAATCCCTTTTCTGGTAATGCATATGAAAATGTGGATAAATGGATTGATGAATTTGAAGATGTTATAAATTCTTTAAAATTAAGTGATTTGCATAAATTAGTTTTCGCTAAAAGATCATTAAAAGGTAAAGCGAAACTATTTGTTCAGAGTGAACCTAAAATAAATGACTGGCGTAAGTTAAAAAATCTTTTGAAATCTGAATTTGGTAAAGCTTTTAATTCAGCTGAATTGCATGAAATGTTGTGTAAGCGTAAATTAATGCCTAATGAATCTTTAGATGAGTATTTTTTGAAAATGAAAGAAATATGTTCGCGAGGTAACATTGAAGATACTTCGTTAATTAAATATGTCATAGACGGTATTCCAGATTCGGTGGTTAGGAAAACTATACTCTATGGTTGCGAAACAATACCTGAATTTAAACAAAGGCTAAAAATTTATGACAAAATGAGGGCTGATAATGATAAGTTTAAAAACCAGAAATCGAAAGTAGACATGCAAACTAGGGATAGGTGTAAGCCTAATGCGTCATCAAATCGAAATCAGTCCAACGTAAATAAAGTGAAGTGTTTTAACTGCAATGAACTGGGTCATAAATCATCTGAGTGTAAAAACAAATCAAGTGGAATAAAATGTTTCAAATGTAAGAAGTTCGGACATAAATCGACCGACTGTCAAAACGAAATTAGCGAGAAGCAAACATCGTTGGTTCAGAAAATTCCAAATAACGGTAGAATTATGAAAACTGTAGAAATAAATAATCATTTAGTTGATAGTCTAGTTGACACTGGTTCAGATGTTACAATATGCAGTGTAGAGTTACATAAAGAAATTGGTTCTCCGAAATTAAATCCTAGTGACATAATATTGATCGGTATCGAGGCGAAGGAAACTTCTCCCGTTGGCTTTTTTATTTCTGATATTTTAATTGATGGTTTTTCACTTCATACGAGAATTTATGTTGTTAAATCATTATGCAATCAAATTGTGTTAGGTTTGGATGTAATAAATCAGTTAAACTTATCCTTCACTGAGAATGGCCTTCAAATAATCTCTCAACGGAATAAAAGTAATGTGAATTTTATAAGAGCTGAGTCATCTCGGAATGCTTATGGTAACGCTTGTTGTGTTATGGGAAATTTGAATATCGCCGTGCCAATTAGGAATGTTTATGACCTTTCGCAATCATCTAGCGTCTCTTTTAATGTAAACAGTGATAGTTCTTTTACCCCTGAAAGCGGAAGTAACTTGGAATCTAATTACCTTGCTCATGTGGTGAATGCTATTTCTGTCAACGAGATTGATTTAACTCATATTTCGAATGCCGAACATAAAGAAAGACTGTGTAAATTAATTAATTCGTACCAGCCTCAAAAAAGTAAACAATCCGATTTCAAGATGCAAATAAATTTAAGTGATGATATTCCGGTCTGTCAAAATCGAAGATACATGTCTTTTGCGGAACAAAAAATCGTTGACGAGCAAATTAAAGAATGGTTAAAAGATGGTATAATAAAGCCTAGTAATTCTAATTATTCAGCACCTATAGTTTTGTGTAACAAGAAGGACGGTTCTAAAAGATTATGCGTTGACTTTCGGAAATTAAATAAGAAGATTATCAAAGACAAATTTCCACTGCCTTTAATTCCAGAAATTCTCGATCGTTTGGAGCAAGCAAAAATCTTCACTACATTAGATTTAAAAAATGGCTTTTTCCACGTAGACATAGATGAGAAATGCACGAAATACACCGCATTCGTGACACACAATGGTATTTACGAATTTCTTAAAGCTCCTTTTGGTCTATGTATTAGTCCAAATGTTTTTCAAAGGTATATTTATTCGGTGTTTCGAGACTTGTTAAATGAAGGTGTACTAATTATTTATATGGATGATATAATCGTACCAGCTAAGGATGAAGTTGAATGTTTAGAAAAATTAGAGAGAGTCTTCAAAACCGCTTCGGAATACGGATTGCAAATAAATTTCAGAAAGTGCCAGTTCTTAAAGCGAAAAATTGAATTTTTGGGACATGTAATTGAAAACGGAACTATTCGACCATCACTTTCCAAAACTGTTGCTGTCCAAAATTTTCCACAACCGCGTAACTGTAAACAACTACAAAGCTTTTTAGGACTAACGGGATATTTTCGTAAATTCATTCCACACTATGCTAAGATAGCCAAACCTCTTAGTGATTTACTTAGAAAAGGTACTGGTTTTAAGTTCGATTCCGAACAACGAGAAGCTTTTTGTAGATTAAAAGAAATTCTCTCTCAAGCACCTGTTCTACACATATTTAAGCAAGGATATCCATTAGAACTTCATACCGATGCTAGTAGTCAAGGCTTTGGTGCTGTACTACTCCAATTGTCTGACGATGGTAGTTATCACCCAATCCAGTATATGAGTAAGAAGACTTCACCGCAGCAAGAGAAACTCTGTAGTTACGAATTAGAAGCCCTTGCAGTTATAGAAGCTCTTAAGAAGTTTAGAAACTATTTGTTGGGCTCCAAATTCAAAATTGTAACAGATTGTAGCGCTTTCCAGAAAACTTTGGATAAGAAAGATTTAACTCCTAAGATTGCAAGATGGGCAATGTTCATTGAAGAATTCGATTACGAAATTGTACATCGTTCAGGAAACCAAATGAAACATGCTGATGCTTTAAGTAGGAATGCTTTAACTTTGACATCATATACAACCGATGTAACTGAGAAAATTCGTTTAGCACAAGAACAAAATGAAGATGAGCATGTGAAATTGATTAAAAATTTAGTCGAGAAAGGAGAAGAAAATGGATTCTTTCTGAGAAATGGTATTTTGTATAAATTGGAAAATGGAAAAGATCTGCTAGTAGTGCCAGAAACATTACAAAACGAAATCATACAGAAGGTACATAAAAGAGGTCACTTTGCTGTAGAGAAAACTGCAAATGCTGTAGAGCAAGAATTCTATATTCCTAGACTGAAAGACAAAGTTGAAAAAGTAATTGCTAATTGCATAGAATGTATACTATACAACAAAAAGCAGGGAAAAGCAGAAGGATTTCTTCATCCTATACCAAAGGAAAACGTTCCCTTAAGTACCTACCATGTCGACTTCATTGGACCACTTCCATCAACGAAAAAAAAATATCAGCACATTTTAACCGTGATTGATGCTTTTACGAAATTTACTTGGTTCTATCCAGTGAAATCACCAACTGCGCAAGAGCTTATTTCAAGATTGAGGCAACAACAGACTGTATTTGGAAATCCCGCTAGAATTATATCTGACCTAGGCAGTGCCTTTACGTCGAAAGAATTTGCAGCTTATTGTGCCGAGGAAAGAATAGATCATGTCAAAATTACTACCGGTATTCCAAGAGGCAACGGACAGATTGAGCGAATCCATAGGATTTTGATTCCTGTCTTGTCAAAATTATCACATGAAGATTCAACAAAATGGTTTAAATATGTTCCAGATGTCCAAAGAATAATCAATAGTACAACTACGAGAAGCACGAAGTATTCACCGTTTGAATTGCTCATAGGTACGAAAATGAAGAACAAGGAAGATCTGAGGATCAGCGA
>KK114222.1:917134-929674 GCA_000611955.2 Stegodyphus mimosarum | reverse complement strand
TAAAATATAAATTTCTTTAAATATAATAATAATCTAATATTTGGTGGCAAGAATTTGAAAAGTGAACCGACATTTGTGGTGAATCAACGCATAATGAAATTAATAGTCCTTCTAAGCAAATTGCCCCATTGGACTAAAAAACAGAGATATTTTGCTGTAAACCATTTACTTTTGATAATCCAACAACAGCTGTTAATACAGAAAATACTGAAAACCTGTAATGATGTTCCAAGTGGCGAAAAGTGAATTTATGTCAGTTTGGAATTATTTTGAAATGGTGTTGCTAAAATGGTCAAAACCTCCATGCACACTTTATCATATTTAGATGGTAAGTGCATAAGGAAAAAGTACCTTTTTATCAATATTGAAATAAATATGTTTTTAAATTAATTTATGTGGGAAATCATAAACGCCAGCGAGGTGACGTCATCTGCCGTCAGCCCAGCACAGCGCAAAACAGCTCAGACGAGTACCAGAGGTGGTGTGGAGCAGACGAGTTCCAAACGTGGAAGAGAACAGACGTGTTCTCGAGGAGGGATGATGTCCCAGTGGTGTTATAGAATCCACCAGCGTTTGTGAATCCTGAACTTATTCCCGAGATTCAACAACATAAGCCAAAGTGTGAACTGTTGATTATTACATGAACAATACGTGGACTATTCTTAATCTTGGGGTTACCGTTATCCTTAGTTATGTCAGTTTATCATGTTATCATCCCATCTTTTATCATCTTTCATTCATACTAGTAATTTCGTAATAAATTCACTTTATACTTATCTCGTGCTCTTGATCCTGTAATCCTATATATATATATATCCACTCTGTTACTCGGCTCAGTGAGCTCAGTTTCTTTATTCTTACATGTTTGTAAATTGTGCATTTTTTGCTTTAAAAATGATTGAATTATGTTGTTCTGATCTTATGGTTAAGGTTTTTATGCCTTTAGTTAGTATGCATGTTATAAATGCAGAATTATCAACAATTTAAAAGTGTGGCTAAGCCTAATTATTTAGGCATAGCGGCCATAATTGTTTACATTTGAAACTTAGCAAAATAGTGGATTTGTTGCCAATCTAGAGAAACTAAGCTTGGCAACAACAAAGATAACATCTTCTTTTATTATTGCGAATTAAATCATGCTTAATCCGTTCTGGAATTATTATTTAAGTTACTGAATTATCCCATATATTGACTCAGCATAGCGTCCACAACAAACTAAGTCAGTTTCTGCCCCTTAAGTTTCTTTTTGCCGAATGAGACCAAAAGTAAACTTTCAATTTTGTGCACCGAAAAATCTGCCTTCTTGCTCGCTGGTCGAATTGCTTGTTTTTGCGTAGAAGCTCTAATTTTAATTGTAAAAATTGTTCTTTAAATTGTTTTAACTGTATTTATGTGTTATGTTTTTCTGTATTTTTCAATTTTTAATAAAGATATTTTGAGGTTTTATGTATCTTTACCGTGTCGCGAAGTGACAACTGAATTAGTTGAATGAGAAATGTATCTCTAATGAAATTCTAGGAAATAAGTTTAAATGAAATACAGCAAAAAAATTATTATTTAATATTAAAATTTAATATTTCGTACAAGGAGGTCATGTCGTGTACACATCAGTTTTTTTTTTCCGCAAGGAAGCAAGAAGTATGCGCGGTTTGCATCGAGTTTAGAAAAAAGCAGCAAAATACTTAAGGATGTTAACAAAGGCTTGACATTTTGCTGAAAATATTTTAGACTTTTAAAATCACTTTAGTAAACTTTTAAGATTTTGTAAACTGGAATTCATACGAAATGGATTACTGTCAAGGTCGTGCTGTTTCCTACAAGTTGCAACTTCTCCCTTTCTTTTCGCCGATAAAATGGCGGTTGATCCGCTGGAGAATTAGTATATCGGCCAAAAAAACCGTTGTTGTAATATTTGTAGCATAGTGTCTAGGATGCACACAGTCTTTACTGAACACATATGTACTCCAGCTGTCGAAGACAAGTAGGTATCTGAACTAGATTACAAGAAAATTCCAACAATGAATGGTAGAAAAAGGGGGATGAGCAGAAATAAATGCGTGAATGAATAAATTATTTACCTCCTAACTCATTATAGCTTTATCTATTGCTGATGTATCCAGTCTTTCAAAATCCGTACCTTTTATTTGTTCTCTTCCTCTTTTCTTCCTACGATGTCTCTTTTAGGAAATACGATGAAGACATCCGCGTGAGGTGCTCCTAGGGCTTTAGGAAGTAAATAAGACGAACACGTCGCTCGGTCCCTAAGATAGCGGTTCAATATCCGTCAGCTATTGTAATGTTAATATTACTATATAGGTTCTTTTAAAGAAATGATATTGTGATAGTTACCAGTGCTTTATCCACGCCTACTTTTCATTTGTTATGCTCTAACTGTAACCGTGTCTGTCGGAAATTAAATTATACTATAATTTTTACCTCTTGAGTTTCGGTCTATAAAATTAGGAAAAGAAGGCGGGAGAAATTAAACGAGGAAATGTGATATGTATATAAATATACATGTTCTGCTGGAAATGAATACGAACATTCTGTCTGAAACAAATAAAGGAGAATCTGAGCTACTTTTTTCACAGTTATTTCGCAATATTTCTCGAAACTTCAAAATGGATGTCGTTGCTGACTCAAAGCAGAATTCTTTACTACCCTTGAGATTTAAAAATCCAATCGAAATATTTTTAACCGCATTGCTGTAATAAAAAGCAAGATTTTATTGACGTAGTGGTAGTTGCGACGAATTCTGCCATCCAACGATATGAAATTCATGAAGGTTCCTTTTCCAGTGTGCTGACTATTGGCTCGGTGATTTCATTTCGTAGAAAAGCAGTGCACGTTTCAGCTGTTTTAATGCTTGGTAATTAAGTGCATCCTGAGGGAGTAACTTGTGTTATTTGTTTTATTCGTTGTAAATACTTCATTTTGCTGTGTGCTTTTGCTGTAACGCTGTTTTTCCGGCGATTTTGCCCTCTGAGGTGTGTTACGTTATGTAAAAGATACAATAATTTACATGTAATTTCACTAGAATTATTTATATCTATACAAAATTCGTAACAATATTATATGTGTATGTGTATAAATATTTTGTTTTTTTCCAAGCATGCAAATAATATAATGGACAGAAATGAGTTGTCTGAATGTAATGCCTGTCTTCTTTCCCTGCTAGACTTCTTAGCATTAATTGGCCGAAATGTTTCCTTCTTTAGATGCACATATTTCGTTTGCATTCTAAGGACAGACCTGGCGGATATAGCACAAGCGTAAAGTTATTCAACAGTTGCGATAATGGGAATGGGTACCCCATTACTGGTGGAAAAGGAAAGAAAGCTATGGGTTCGACTTCTGTGTGATACTTGGCTGTATATTTGTGTCCTTTCTCTTCTTGGTGATGAGACTGCTAAATGACCGATGCGTTCGGCCATTCCCGTCCAGCCATTCCATGCCTTCGAGCAAATGTCCTGCAAATGGGGATGGGGGGGGGGGCGAGAAAGAAAAATAAATAGAACATTTCTAAAAAGCACTTTCTGTGCCTACCGGTAATAGAATGGATAAGAATGTTAAACATTGTTAGCTGGACATACGATTGAATCTTTGCAACGGGCTGCTTGCATGGAAATGTTCGTGGTTTGCTTCTTGTTTAATTGAATATGAGCTAATTTTTCTAAGAAGGTTCTCTACAAAGACGTCCTTTTCCTTAAGCAAATGAACCTTGGCCATAATCAAATAATACAATGAATACTGTATCGAGCTACAAGTGTTCGGCAGTTGTAACCAATCAACAACAACCGAGAGCGCGTATTATAAAGGATAAAATTTTAGCGGCATTATGCCTTTTTTTCCCTTCTTATTGGTTTAAACTTATGTTTCAGAATACCTTGATTTTTGAAGTATTTCCACAATCATTTATGAGATTTGTAGGAATAGTTTCGGAATTTTTTCAGCGACTTCTGTGTTTCTGCATTACATTTCGGTGAAGATTTCCATTTTTATGTTCTTAGCTGAGTACAGAATATAGTCACACTCCGTATTAAAATTAAAAGATAATTGATTAAGGTCTTCAACTGAAATTCAGGGGTGTAATCATTTATATTTATTATCCGCCACTGAACGCAAAACTGGATTTCTACGCATAGGTTGGCGCATGAAATATGCAGTTTAGACGACAGGCAGTGGGTTGCGCAATGGATGCATGTTGGCAGTTCGGGTGGGTAATATCTTTGAAAAGTTAATGTGGCTTCTGAGAGTGAGGAATATTCATTAATTATTCTTTAAATTACTCAAAATTTGCCTTTCTTTTAAATTACTCTTTTGAGTAATTTAAAAGAGAGCGAACATGGCTAATTGGTAATCTGGAGAAAGAAACAAACACAAATGTAGGTCGCTCAAGATTTGAATACTTCTCAGAATATCATATCAGGAACTTGGAATGAATCGCATCCGAAGACTTTTTTCTGTTACTGTCAGTTCAAAGAAACCGTAGAACAGCTACAAAAGAACTGATACATTTAGGCTGCCACAGGAACTCATAGGATATGTCTATATCGGACATACACCAGTCATAAATTTCACTGATCAGCCGTTCTACTGCTGTATGAATGTTTCACGAGGTAAGACTTCAAGCGAGAAAACCAATTCTCTCGTTTCATCTTCCAAACGGACCCGTTTAATGTAGTGTCATCGTCTTTTTTTCAGTATAGCCAAGAGGAATAAAACAAGGCACTATTTACTGACGAGTCTTGATCTAACCTGAACTTTTATTCTAGAAGTGTTTTGATCTCGAGAAGGTGAAGAACACTTATCTTGTTTTCCTTTGTTCATAAAACATCACATATTCACTAATTCAATTTCTTGGTTTGAAACGGAATTAACTAAAATGAACGCACCGAGCTATATGTCTTTGAAGGTCGTTTTGTGTCCGGTCACAGTTACTCACAGTTACATGAATTGGTCCTTAAAAGCCCATATAAGGCTACCGTTTAAACCTATTGTTTGCTCAGATATTTTACTAATGGAGACAATGCTCATGCGCTTTGAGCATCTTTTGTTTTAAAATGCGTCGGAGCAGAAGCCAAATCAAGTGGACAGATCAGCTTTCTCATCATATTTGAACCTGACTGAACATGTGTGAGATTTCTTAGGACACCATACTGGAGCTCACCAAATACCTTTCCCGGATTTGAACGTGCGATTCCAGAAGAATGACGTGCAGTTTCACAAGTCTTGATCAATCAATGGTTTAGAAAATTCGATGAAGACGCGAGGTTTTCATTTCTGTCAGAGAACATCATACACCATGTTCAAATCAGTTTTATTGCAAAACAGGGACATCATTTTTCATCATTTTAAAATTTTCCTAAATTTGACTGGTAACTGATGACGTAGGGCGGGGACGCATGATGTCTAACATAGGTAAACAGGTGTGTGTCCCACGCCCTCTCCAATCCAGAGCAGCAGCGCCCAGTTGCAACAAGAGAGTCGCCAAGGGCAACAAGAGGGACTTTACATATTTTAAGCACAAGAACTTGCATAACTTTTGGTTTTTACATTAATGGCGCTCTTAGTACACAGTGGTATCCCTGGCATTCACATAAATTTATAAAACATAGCATATACACATACACCATAAAACTGTACGTAACTTGCAATATGCACATACTACATGGACTTAAATACATACATACACATAACAACAGAACATAAAAATAAACATATAAAAAATAAGCAAAAAGTAGTACTTATTGTTGCTTTGTCACAACGGCACTGTTATTCTATCTTGTACTGCTGTTATTTAAGAAAAAGGTCTATAAGCTCGCTAATTAGTCATGTTCAGCTGATGTAAGCATTGTCATTGCTGAGAACGTTCAATAGAATAAAATCCGTTATAAAATGATGACCTAGTCAATATTTTAATTTAATTTGCTAATATATATCTTGCCCCATCGCTATTATTGTAGTGATAGTTACACAGATATCATTAATTGCCACGCGATTTTTTATTATAAATTTTTTGCATGTTGAGTCGTAGTTGGCTGGTAAGTGTAGATGATTTGAGTCTGTCAATCATAAATTTGACTTAAAGATTAATCAACCAACAAGAATGGTAATTTTTTATGATTGTTTAGAAATGAACTGACAAACATGGTAATTTGGCCACCAGGCGTGGTATGGGGTTTGAGTGGGCATTTTCATGGTTTTTTCACTATTTCACGTAGTGTATTGTGTAATTGTAGGTACGAATACGTAACGTAGGTACAATATTGTGTAACGTGGGTACGAGTCAGTTTGCCGTAAGCCTTTTATTTCTCTACCTGACTATTTAAAGTTCCATCAATAAAATCGCTCAATTACGTCCCAGCGGGATTTTTAAGCCCCATGTTTAAATTTAAAAAAAAAATGTAAAACTTACAATATTTTTGTAAATTTAAATGGTGTTTCTTATGAATAAAGAAATATAATAATAATATTCCAAACTCTTTTTAAAAAAATAAAGTAATTTGGGACATAAAGGGTTAGAAAGGCCTCTACGGGACATCATTTCCTCTCCGTGTAGTATCTAACGGCGAAGCCCGTAATAAATAAAAAAACATGTTTTGTGTTTGTTAAAGATAATACTTCATTAAAAATGATTTTTAATCATTTTTCAATAAGGTAATTTCTCCCTCCTTCCGGCATGCATTCGCGGTGTAATGGTAGCATACTCGGTGCATATTCCAGTGGTCTAATTTCGAATTCCAGGAAAAGCATTGCATATTTTTTATGTCTCCTGCTTCAAAAATAGCCTAATGACTCTACATGGTAATTAATTTATTTAAATAGCAGCTGTAATGTATTTTCTCCCTCCTCTTCAATGCCTTCGCTGTGTAATGATAGCACACTCTTCGCGTATTCGAGAGATCCAGGTTCGAGTCCCGGCTAGGGCGCTGCACATTTTTAACATTTCCTGCTAAATAAAAATCTGATGATTCTACAGCAGCGCCCGAACTAAAAGATGGTGGGCATACTTCATCACCACCAGGATTTGGCGAATGAGTCCCCTAAGCCCCAGTCGCCCTTTAAAATAGGCAGTATATAATGTATTTTACCTCGTTCTGGCATGTCTTTGTGGTGTAACGGTAGCACACTCGGCGAGTATTCGAAAGGTTCAGGTTCGAGTCCTGGAGAGAGCATTACACCCTTTTCATGTCTCCTACTTCAAAAATAATCTAATGACTCAAAAAAAAAAAGATTAAGTTTTATTCCTGTGAACATCATCTTTAATTTTCATGCAATGTGAGTAATACCAGCAAAATTCTTTCTGATTTCTTCTGAATTCTGTAAGGTTATCAGACATTTAGGATTTAAGGAAAAAGTGAACTAATTATTACGAAATTTTGCAGCCCTCTCCCCAAAAAACTATTAATTCACAGGAAAAGTATTTTAATTATTTAATTTGATTTGCTATTTTTTATTTTTTACTTTAAAGTTGAAGGAAAAGAATTTACAGTATCAGTGATAGTATCTGTCATTTTGCTTTAGATACTTCTTTAAGATTGTTACAGTATACTGCCAGAAAATTATTAAATCAGCTAATAACTCTCAAATAGCGAGCAATTTTTCTCATTTGCGTTTGGCCATCCATGCAAAATGCTGGAAAACCCTCAAAAATGGCCCGAATCTTCATCGCTAGAAAACGTGCGTTTGCTGGACAACGTACGTGATCGTGCCTTTCCCAGACCTCCGGCCGCCTGTGAGGTTCAACCCTTAATTGCCATCGACCCTCCAAAGCGTGAATCAGCGGTCCACACCCTTTGGAACCTTTCGTACCCGACGGATATCCGAGGTTGGAGAATTTTTTTTTTCTTTTTTCTCTTGAACACTCCCTTCGAACGCACTTGGACCTCTAATCGCCGTTGCCATTTCTATGGGATTCATTCGGAAATGAATCCGAAGACCTCCGAGGTTCACAAAAAGAGGAGTGCAAAAATCGAAATCTCTTTTAAAATCGTGCCAGTTGTTAGTAGAATGGACTTTATTGGTGGGGGTTGAGGGAGCAATGGAAGATAGATGATGTGCCCATGTTCATAAATTTGTCGGGGTTTGGTATCCCGTTGCGAGAGGACAATGCAACTGCAGAGGTGTGTTGTTGGTCGGTTCGAGGGTGGTTGAACAGGTAAGAAAAATTAAACAAGACTGAGCTCGAAACTTGCTTTACAAATTGAACGGATATTTGCTGTTAAATAGTTGATGAAAAATGAAATAAAAGGAACCCATTAATGAATCTATGCACTAAACATTATTATACGAAGCATTACTCATAAAAGTTAGGAAGTTACGAACACTGATGTATTAAAAGAAATTATTGAATTGGAGAGCTAATTATTAGATCTATCTATAATACACTATTAAAGAACACTTTTATTCAAACTAAAGCCGGGTGGAGTCTGTTGAAGATTAATTCGTTACAGCAGTGTTGAAGAAAAGCTTTGTAGTATATTTAGAGGTTTCTTTATATAGTAACAAAATTACACAATAGCGAAAGTAGGGCGAACATGTCGAATTGTATTTGAAATCGGATAAAAATAGCTATTCAGCATTTCTAAGTGCAAACAAAGTGCTTTTTATTATAATAAATATTGTTAACCATTATGATTAAATTATATTTATCATTAAGTTTTTCCTGTTGAAACAGGCTATACTATTAAAATCTGTGGGCGTCTGTCTGTCTGTTTGTGACGTCATCGTCTGCGAAACGATGTGAAGTTGAGTTTCGAAAGAGGTATCCCCGGATTTCAAAAATTCGTAGAAAGCCATTTCGACCATTCGTACGCCTTTAATAAGCCGAGATATTAATTAAAAACTCTGAAAACGCTAATTTTTGCACTCATTTTTCCGAATGGCAACAGTCTCCCGCGTTGGAGATAAAAATCTAATTTATTTCGAAAAGTGTTGCCACTGCTCGCTTTCAAATCGTAGAGTTTTTCAATAAACAATTTTTAAATTTTACAGAATATAAAATAAAAACAGCATTCACACATTAAACATATTATTATTATTGGTGCATATTTATTTCAAGTTATATTCTGACGTTGAGGAAAGCACGCGATTGTATGTGACGCCATTGTATACCGAAAATGTTTCGTTAATGTCAGCATTTTAAATAAATAGCTGCTGTTGGCAACTTTTTTTGTTTCAGGTTAGGATTATTGACACGATATATTTTATTGTTGATTCCTTTATTGATATTCAGAAAAAGTTGTTATATAACATTAAATTTAAATCATGACGTCATACGTATACGTATTAACCTATAGTGACAAAAGTTTTGTTTCCTGGCTTGGCAACAAAAAAATTATTTACTAATTGGTTGTTGCTTGGAGAGACAGAACTGATTTCATTCATATTGAAATGTTTTAATTTATTTTCTTTTCGGGTGTACATAGAATTGTAAATTTTGCTTTGAACGCAGCCCGCTCATCTGACGGGCTTGCCCTCTAGTCCGTAATTAAAATCTGATTTTCTATATTTTTAAGAGCAGATTCTATGACATTAGAAATCAAATGCGAATATTAGGAATCAAATGCAAATATTAGGAATCAAATGCAAGTATTAGGAATCAAATGCTAATAGCCATTACAAATTTATTGCCAACTCTTTTGCTCTCTCTCTTTGCCAGTCAACCATACGAGAGAAAGGCTAATATCTGTGTATTTATTTCAGTTATTAACAGTTGCGCTATCGCTTTAAATTGTTTTTGTTTTTTAAGTAATTACAGACTGAATAAATTTGAAAGATTAATTGAAGTTCTTTAAAAGCGAGAATTAAAGATTTGCAAATAGCAACTTTCTGACAATTAATTATTTGGGATGCTGCGTGGAAGAAAAGTTTCATATTTCGCCCAATGGTAACACTTACGAAGTCGCGTGGATGCATGGTAGAGTAAAGTAACGTAACAGCTCAAAAATTAAGAAAGCTTCGCTAAAGAACTTTTAATTTTAGTAAAATAAAATGTAAAAAAGGTCGTATATTGCATCTAAATGGTAATTATTACATTATTAATTATAAGTAATTTATTACTTTAACTTAAAGGATAAAAATTTGCCTTGCGGAATGGTAATACTTTCTAGGCCGCATGGATCATAAATACCCGAATAGTGCAACGTAATGTGACGTAACGAGAACAAGAATGTGGAGACAAGTCTATCAATTTCTGCGCTGTCAAAACCTTTATTCTCTTTATACGTCTTCATGCACTGATATTAGAAACGTGTGTAGTTAAGACTCTTTCATATTTATTCGATCTGTAATAATTTAACAAACTGAGCTATTATTTGAATCTTTAGTTTATATTAACATATCTAATTTGCATAATTAAGAGTTTTGTGTTTAGGAAAAAAGCGGTAATTAGTCGTTAAAAGTAAAATTTTCAAAGTGATTTTCTATTTGAAACAGTTTTCCCTCAACGCCGTATCCACATAAGTCTTTGCCCAGCCTTTATTTTCAAACTAGTGGTGGTGTATACTTTCAGTTGCAAAAATGCCTGAAATGGCATAAATATTCATAATTTTGCATTTTTGAGTTTAAAAATTCGATTTTGTAAAAGTTAAAAAGATCTAACACTTCGTACGTTTCTTTTGCCCTCATAATTAGAAAAATATTATATTCATTACAAAAAATGTGATTTCCGAACGAGAAAAACTGACCAACGTACTTAGTCTTAAAATTGGGCATCAAACTCAGGGACCGCACGCAAATTGAAAAGCGAACAGTTTGCGTTTGTACGTAACTAAAAATAAAATATCAGTTTAGGAAAAGATTTCTGTTGTTAGCAGATTAAATGGCAAGTATTCTAACGCATCCTCTTATAAAAATATTGATTATAAAACAGCGATCGGCTTCTTTTTGGCACTTAGCCAACTTGTGACATCCTTTGCATAAATTAAAAGCATTTCAGTTTAATGAGCTTGTAATGTATATTTTAATTTTATAACAATTATTTTAAGTTAATGTATCTTTCCTGTCTTATCTAGCTTCAACTTACAACTCCTTACCAAAAGACTTTTCAGAATCGTGCTACATGCAAATGAAAAGGAGAATAGCATCTGACAGAGAGAGGGAGAAAGTTCATCTGACAGAGAGAGGAAGAAAACTTGAGTAGCGCTCGCGTTTGCCTTTGGGCTACGGTTCTCTAAGTTGTTATTACGCTCGGTCGTGTTACGTGCCTTTTGATAGTTCGCTGGCTAATTTAATATTACGGGTGAACTAGTTTAGAACTGTGTTAGCTCCGGCTAAATGTCTTTAGTTAGTCATTAGTTAGTTCTTATTTTTTTATATTTTTGAGTTTAAGCCCAAGCGGAGTCTTTGTTGTACGCCCAAAGAAAGGGGCCGACTGTTAATCTTATTTTGAGCAAATAAAGGGTCATTAACCCTTCTTGAGTTTACGTTTCTGTTCTTGGATTTAAACTATTCGCTTAGCAGTTCCCTAGGTTCTTCGACACTTAGTCTGACAGAATAAAAGTAAGGAGCCCTACAAGCATTTTGTATGATTATTAGAGTATGATTCCAAAGTAATAAAACTTCACGAAAATATTAAAGCATATTCAAAGGGCTTGAACACGCATAATTACTTATGTGCAAATCCATGCGGCATACCAATTGGGACGAAATTATAAATTGAATAACTAAGTAAATTCAATCAACTGATTGCATGAAGTTTAATTTGTTGTTTAACGTAAGCTAATTATCATTTTTAGTCCAAAAGGGCTTTGTACCTGAAGGATTGTTGTTTTCGTTTTGCGATTTTGCCTCGAATCACTTTGAATGTCCGTTTCACTTTTCAAATTGTTGCCACCAAATATTATCGTCCTGTATTATATTTGAAGATATTAAATAATGAAGAATCTGCATAAATGTATAAATGTTTCTCGCATTGTGATAAAACAACGGTATCTAGAGCCATCCAATTTTGAATGACGTAATTCTACTGCGAGTATGGGTACCTGGAAGCCCAAATTTGAAATTTGGAATTTGTTTTATTATCGATTTCATATATTGTAAAACTATATTGTAAACATATATTGTAAAAAAAATTTTCGTTAACAAACTCAAGGATTTCAAAGCGAGCCATGGCAACGTTGAACAGAAACAACATTTTTATCTTCAGCGCGGGAGACTGTGTATCGGAAATTCTAAAGATATGCTCAATTTAAAATGATGTGGCGATATTTTCTCTTGAACGGTTTAAGTGCAAAGAACATGATATTTAATAAATAAAGGTAACACGCAAGATGCTAAAAAAACGCCCCTTTGGATGTAATTTAAAATCTAAAACCTTTCAGTTTTTTTTTTTTACTGGATACGTTTAATCGCAGATCATTTGCTTGCACATTAACATGTGATTAAGCGTCCGGGATTTCTGATTATGTTGTGCTTGTGCATGTTTCGGTAAAATTGTGTTAGATTTTAATACAGTGTTCCGTCTTTAAAACCAATCTCAGCTTAATCAGTTTCAGAAAATTATCTCAAAACTGTCTTTTTTTTTTTTTTTTTTTT
>KK114222.1:847751-917068 GCA_000611955.2 Stegodyphus mimosarum | reverse complement strand
TTTTTTTTTTTTACATAATTGGAAAAAAATTTATCTTTTTAGATTAAATTCAGATTTTATGTGTGAAAAAGCCTTCATTTCTCAAAAACAAAGTATATAGAGAGAAATAAAAATTATAGTTGTAGTGTTGCTACACACAAGTAGGAGTAATCTTATTTTACTACATAACATACCTCTCTGAAGTTGTTGGCTTTAATGGCATGCAGGTAGTAGTAAACATTTTACCCAGCTTTACATTTTTTATTTATTACACATGTGGAAATTTTAGCTATATCTTAACATTTCATCTCGGTATGGTCTATTTTGAAACAAGGAACGGAGCATGAAGTATATTTTTTTATTTATTTCAAAACGAGGAACGAGCAAAAATTAAAAAATGCGAATTACTATGATATAACTTAAAAACTATTTTATATACTTTTAATTAAAATATTGTAAAAGTTTATTAATTTGCAATAAAACTTTCCGAGTAAAACGTTTAGCAAATGCAACATAATGTTTCTGTAAGAAAACTACGTATGTTTCACTACGAATTTATTGGGGGGAGGACTTACATAGTTTTTATTGTCAGCTAACTCCGTCTAGAAACAGAATAAGTAAATTAAAATAAACAATCCGGAATAGTCAGCCCTCACTAGATAGTCATGGGTCACCAGTATTTTAAATGCCCCCATGACACACAGATACTATACATTTACAAACTTCCATGTCTTCTCCGGTATTCGAGCCTGAGCCCATCAACACGGTGACCAGCTTGCCAACCTTTATTCCGATTTAGCAGGCGCCGGGTTACCATAGTAAACCATTCGACAGTTCTATATTTTAACATTACAAAATACAAATTAAAATAAAGTATCATATTAAGCGCAGAACATTTTTCTGTAATTATCATGTCTGTCAGAAAAACTGCTTCTGTCGAGTCTAAGACACCACATATATCGTTGTGATTGGTCGTTTCCTTCTGTGCTGTTCCACTCGTATTATAAATTGCAATTTTTTAACCAAATGCTTTATGCTACTTTTGATGGCTCAACGAAAGTAGATTAGCAGCGAATTCTGTTTATGATTCTTACGAACAGTTTTGCGAAAGACTGAATGCTTTCAAAGAAACAACCTCTAAAATTTAATTATGAATCTTCTTGTACTATATTACCTTCTGTTACTACATATACAAATTTGTTTTCTTGTTTGATTTTGAATTTTTTACATTTAATTTTGGAACATGTATATCGATTTTTTTAATGCTACGTTTCGTGCCGGCACTATGATTGTTTTAATGACATTCGAACATATCGATTTTACCCGACTGCGATGCAATCCGGACGATTATCTCACGCTTTAGTGGATTATCCCGTTTCTCTCTAAGTGCAGACGGAAGGGTGGGTCTTGTCGGGAGGGCGATTACGCCTCGAAATCCCCCTATCACGAGGGACTGCATGTTAGACCACGAGTAGGGGTATGTCAGGCGCGAACGATGAGTTTGTTTTACAGGGGACTGCAGATGAGAAGAGGGGGCAGTGCAGTGAATGAAAATTTTGAAATCGATGATGTCGTCCGTGGTGGCTGCAAACGAGCGTCGATATATTTTCTCCCTCCTGCCTACCCACTTTCCCATTCTTTGCTTTCTGTAGGTTAGGGCTAAGCTTTGCTTTTGTTTGAAAAGCTTCCTAAACGATCTCTGAGCTATTTAAAACAAGGCACCATATTTGGCGATGTATCCGTAGGGTTTTAAATTTGCATTAATTACTTAACGAATAACATTTGGAGCCAAATTTCATTTGTCAAAGTAATTAGAGATTCTGGCGGAGCCATTGCAATTGGTGCGGGCGCACTGGGTGGCAGATAGTGGCTGCAAAATTTTTAGAATTCAGCGGAGACACTGGGCAGCAGAATTTAGAGCCAGCAAAATCTTTAAAATTTAAGAAGGCAATGGACGGCAGAATCAAGGACTCGCAGAAATTGCAGCGAGCGGCAAAACGCATAGCTTCGATCCTGGATTCACTGCATTTTCAGTCACATACGGTTAGGTTAGGTTGTTCAATTATGGCAAAGCACACGAGGGCTATCTGCCTAAGGGGAGGGATGCCTTCGTGGAGGACTTTCTAAGGGAAACTGGCTCGTATACACGTTACACATGGGGAAAACCACGAAAACGCCCATGCAGCCAGCCCGTTCGCGGGATTCGAACCTCGGACCGAACTACCAGTGTTCAGCGTCTTTACCGCTCGGCCGCTGGTAGGCCTTCAGTCACATACGACTTGTAATGATGCGCAACTTAAAGTAGAGGTATATTTAGTATTATTTAGAGGCTAATTTATTCGGTACTTACGTACTAGCGTAACCACCTTGTCGAAGACGCAAAAAATTTTCAGAATGCGCCGCATTATAGCAACTACGTATGTGAATGATAAGTTAGTTACTTAAATTTTCTGCAGGCAGTGCCGCCGTTTCGTACGTGCTTTTTTATTGTATTCTGAATTCTAATGGTTTTTATAGACCAATCCTGATGTTTTTTTATTTTGAATTCAATTTTAAAATATACATTTTTTGAGATTTTCCTGAAATGGAAGAAACTGCAAAAGAAACTCTGGACGAATATAGTTACCACAAAATCGCTAATGAAAACAGCTGTTTTAATTCTGCACTTAAAATGACAGACAAGAAATTTCCAATAGAACGTTAAAAAAATTGTAAATAATCTTGTTGATTGATTTTCGAGAAAAATATTTAGTTAAAACGTAATATATACATGTAATAGTATACATGTGTAATTATTAGTCATCATTTTTTATCTTAATAAAGAATAGCCAAAGAGGTTGCTTCAAAGTGTATGCGCTAAATACGTAAGTACCATTTATTCATTATTAGTCATTACATTATTCGAGATCTGTTTGAGGAGGATTTAATTTTTTTAATTACGACTAAGAACGTCACGGTTGTCTGCCCACGATGAGGCATGGAGGACTTTTTAAAGAAAATTCACACATGTTGCTCATAAAGGTGAAATTCTTATGCAGATAACCCATATTGTAATTACATCTTTGGTAATCGAACTGAAACAAGATGTCAGTGTTCAGTTACTCATTTGGCCACTGGTGAACAGGTGAGTTTTATTAAAGGAGCTAATTATTGTTACTAAACAGAATTATAGGTATAGTTTTGGACTGGATAAACGCGAGTGTGTAAACATATGCGCAAAAATTTTAGATCTTAAAATCCAGTGTTCGGACTCTTCATCGGGAAAAATTCATTAGGAATGGCCGTACCTATCAGTCTTTCAGCCGTCTCATCACCAAGAATATTACCTAAGGTTCGCTGTAGGAAGACTGACATTGTTTAGTTTGGTTTTGGTAAATTAAGGCAAAGCCTCGAGGACTATCTGCCTAAGGGAAGGAGTGCCTTCCTAGAGGACTTTCTAAGGGAAACTGGCTCGTATACACGTTACACTTGGTGAAAATTACGAAAACGCCCATGCAGCCAATCCGTTTGCGGGATTCGAAACTCGGACCGAAGTACCAGTGTTCAGCGACTTTGCCACTCGGCCGCTGGTGGGCCAGACTGACAGTGTATCCCTGAGAAGAAGAAAATGATATAAGCAAACCTTATGCGGAATTCAAACCCACATCCTGGATTTAGGACTAGCCGTATGTATCTGCTAATTACCTTACCGTTTAGGGCAACTTACAAGCTGCAGATTTGTATTCCTTTTTTTTATTTTAGCATATTTTACTTAACTACATTTGTATTACAAGCAGCTAATTATCAGAGGTAGAATTCTGCTGTAGTTTTCATCTCGGAAATATGCGAATCTGCGTGTATTTCAAATTATAACGAAATTTTTAACATTTAATTACTTTCCTAATAATTAACTTTTTATTTTTCTCCTTTACTTTTTCTTGCTAATATTTTCATTCGCTATAAAACAGAGGACGGGAGTGTAAATTTTACTGTACCATTACTACTATTACCATCTATTGTGTTTACATAACTAAAAGTTTAACTAAAGATATGCCTGTGCTGCATATCACGAATTAGAAAATGATCCCATCTGCAGCTGCCACCAATTTAACCCTTTGAATACTAATCATCCGCTGCTTAATTTCAGCTAGTATCCACTAGAGCGTGAATCCGGTTCTACGTTACCCCTTAAAATACTCATTTCAGTAGATTGCACCCGAAGCCTTACTGGAATTGTTTATGGCATTGTTTCGGAGTACTGTATCATAGCTCTGTAAGTGCATAAACTCTTTATAATTTATGATATAAAACGGGTTTCAAATAGTCTGGTTCTGAAAGTGTGTGAGTAGGAAATATTACTTCTTCGAGTGACACGTAGTTTTATTCCCTGTGCATTTGTGAAATGTTCATTTATTGGGTCGTCTTATAAAAAATGCAGTTTTTTCAATTCATCTAAAAATCGAAGGAGGGCGGGATTAACTATCTGCATCAACTTACTATAAAAGGTGGTTATAATTTTACCTTGTTCTTATTCTTAGTACTAGTGCTGAAGATGGCAGTTCGTTTTGAATAATTATTTTTTCAAAGCAATTAAATTAAATAATTTTAGTAGGAATATTAACTCAGTATATGGGAAACGGACAATAAGCCGCTGCCAGCGGTGATTGAAGAAATTCTGAGCCAAAAACTACAGCGCAGAAGACGAGGTTCTTCCTAGAAGATCAGCAGAGCTCGACGCAGACGTCTTGTGAATCGTAGTGGACAAAAATCTCGTTGTAACTATTAAGTATTAGCAGAGTATGAGGGAGAGTATATTTAGATTAGAAAAGAACTTTGTTTATCCAAATTTTAGAAAATAAAAGAAATATAAAGAAACCTTATTATTTATGGCTTGACAGAATAATTTAGTAAAATCATCTGTTAAAAAAAGACTAAAACAAGTTTATACAGTTGATAAATTCTAATAAATACATTTAATTTTAGATTCAGATAATCTGGTAAAAGTTTTGTACGCTGCTGCTAGACTTTACGCTTTATTTTCCTCTCATTCGCTATCACTAGATCATTGTAAATATATTATTAAAGAATTCCTTAGTTGTTGAAATAAATTATAAGAAAAAGCGCTTATGAAGCGGACTGCACCCAAAATTTTGGAAACATCTGATGGAAGATTAAGTAGCTCGTTCATTGATCGAAAAAGACAATTATATCTATATCAATTAACCAACTACATTGCTATATATATTACATTTATATGTATATTAAATGATCTTAGTCATCTAGGAGGGAATTTCCCCCTTCCTTTTCGCCTGACGTAGTGGCGTAATTGGAAGCATGTCGGGATAGTAAGCGTGATATCCGCAGTTTGAATCCCGGCAAGGGTATTTCTATTTTTCATTTTCCTGTTCCGAAATAAAAATGACTGCTCTACAAGTGGCGCCCAAACTAAAATGGGGCAGATTATAATTCTTCACCAGGATTTACGTGATTGGGTCTCCACTTCCTCAATCGAATTTTAAGCGGGCAAGAATGTAAAGAATTTTCTCCTTGCTTATCGCTTACTTTCCTGGTATAATTGGCAGCACGTCCAACTGGCTATCTGGAGGTCCGGATTTTGAATACCGGCGAGAACACTTTTGATTTTTTCATGTGTCCTGTCCCAAAATAAGTCTAACGATTCTGTAATCTGTCTACGGGAAAAAGAGGCCTTCATGGAGGAATTTGTTAAGGAAACTAACTCTTAGCTACTTGAAGCATAGCAGTAATGCAAAAAAACTTATGGAGCCAGCCTGCTCGCTGGAATTTAAATTCATGTTGAATTACTAGAATCATCAAGATTATAGATATAGGAAAAAGTTGTTGCTGTTTCAGTCTACCATAATGTGTTTTGCTAGGCTTAACTCAGCTGTTTTTGTCTTGAATGTATTATAATATTGCGTAATGTATTTTTTGTCATTTTACCCTAAGCACAATTAGCGTTAGAATATATTGCATAAATACGCAGTGTGCTCTCGAGTATCTTGGCTAATGCCTGGGAAGCGGGTCGCGGCTAATTGAAAAACACGGAGTATCCAAATTATAAATTTTCATGCATATTGTATGTGTTTATTTCTTAAAAAAATGGCTAATTTGACTTTGTTTGAGAACGTTTAAATATTTGTCGAATTTTACTGCATACACGATACGTACAAAAGAAAACAATCCGAGTGGTCAACCGAAACGATATCCTCAAATACGTAGATCCAGAACGACGTAATCGCTGAAACTCAAAGACACAAATCAGCAGTTTTTAGAATACGCTCGGACTTGTGGTGCGTGTTTGTTTTCGACATATTTTTTGCGCAAATCGTTGTGTATGTGTGCACGTGGTCACCGCCAAGCATGGATAATCTGCAACCCGGATAGTCGGCACCTGGATAATAGAGAGAAGAAACATTCTAGTAATCTAAGCATGATCTGAAATACACAGAATGGAAATAAGCTATATTTAAGTACATGGACAGTTTAATATAAAAGTCTCTGAATAATAACGCAAAGTGAAATGATTAATTCCGTATGATTCAAGTTTACCTTATAACCTCTAAAATTCATTGAATAAAACTTATTACGTACAGTAAATCATTTTAAAGTCCATTAATATAAGAGCTCTCAATGTATGTTTTTCTAATGTAAATGTTTCTTTCACGCTTCAATAATGCAATTTTTTGTTGTGTTTCCCTGCTGTGTAACGTGAGAACGAGTCAGAACGTCCTTCACGAAAGCATCCCTCTTCTTAGACAGAGAGCCTGTATGTGCCTAGTTAAAATTAATTGAATAAATCCCTTTTGCTATGAAGGTTGAATATTTCATTATTCGATCGACTAGTTTTAAATTTTCAGTTTGTAATTTATAGTTTGCTGGAGCGGTAGGGCACTTTATTAAGCAATTTTTATTGGTAGTAGTATAAATTGCTCAAATTTCTAATGTAAATTATTAAAATTTAAAATATAAAATTTTATATAGATTGAAGCTACTGCCATGCAAAACACATGCCCCGTAAACTTGGTATTAATTTCTTATTAATTTTTTTTTATTCTAGCTAAAGAAAGAATGAAACACTTTCAGAAACAGACATACAAATTCACCAAATCTTTCCAACTTATGATAAATTTCCGCAACAACCACTAATGAATTTAAAACTTACCTCCTTTTAATGATAAAATTGCCCTTTTGTGAAGTATAGCTGAAAACGAAATGCATAATTGCAGTTATGTTAAAATTTTAATAATTTCCAAGAATTTTCCTATTTTATCAAGGGACTTTTGTCACATGAGTAACCCCAGCTGCTTTAATTGAATGAAAATTTGCCCTTGTTGAACCTGATGGAGGGGCTGGAAACAGTGCCGGGGGATAAGCAAGGAGTGGGATCGATTACTCTGTAAAATATAGGATCATGGCTGTAGATAACAGCTACTTATTTATTGGATGAAATTATTTTCAGCATTATCTGGCTCTCGATATCTCGAGAATACTTTTAATGTGATATGTAACTTTAACCACAACTGTTTCAACTTTCAAGAAACTCAGCCGTGAAATGTTTGTTTCTCGGCTTATGAATAAAAGATTTATTCTCTTCATAACAAGCTATGAATAGAAAATAATAAGAATTGCTTTGTATTATACATTTCAAAATATTGTTTTGAAATCTATGGGTAATCTTTGCGGGAAAGGAAACGTACTGATTTATTAATATACTGAATACAAATGATTTGCTTTATTAGTGCAGAAAATGCAGTTATCCTTTCCCGAATTTTAATGTTTACAAGACACTAGAAGTTCAGCAGCTAACATTGTAATGTGGTGGTTTCCGTAAGCATCTGCTTACAACTCTATGGTGTATGGAGAAGAATTCTTTGAAATGTAAGTTCGTAATTGGCAGTTATAATTTTAGTGTTTTTTAAATTAAAATTTTGAATGCGTGAAATACAAATTAATCTCCAGTAGTGAAGTGAGGGACTGATTACGATTTAAACGGTGTTTTAGTTTGCACATACTTTGCAATTTTATTTTAGAAAAAATAAAATGGGCACAATTTAAATTACCCCTCGGAATAGTTTAATCCACAGTATTCGAATTTGTAGTTAAGATATCCCAAAGATTATCGATTACCTTTGAAGAACTCTTTAATACTTTCTAATCGGACTTGTTAATATAAATGAAGCCAGTTTCTACGCTTAATAGTACCAACAAATATTTTAAGGGATGTCTCCGAAGATTGATCACGTTGCGAATCATCCGTGGCAAACGAAGCATACTGTTTCTATTTACGTTTCTATAACTCAGACATGACGTCTATTTAGATAAATATTGCAATAAATTTAATTTTAAACACGTTAGACAGTTTATCTGGACACCTTCATAAGGCTGCCGAATCATAACCATGTCAAGACAAAAAGGTGCTGATACCCTTTATGCAAGTCAACTACTTTTTGAAGAGCTAGAAATCTTGATAAGGTTAACTGAGTGTACAAGTACACGCACTGTTATGTAGAAACGTTTCTAATTTGAAAAATCTGATGTGTACAGGGAGTAGTACAGCCTATTAAATTATACACATTTTTTGCAGCATTTCATTTAAACTTATTTCCTAGAATTTCATTAGAGATATATTACTCAATTTACTCAGTTCTCACTTTGCGGTAAGTTAAAACAGTTAAAAAAATTTTACGGTTTGAGTTTCTACCCAAAAACAAGCAATTCCGCCAGCACACAAGAAGGCAGATTTTTCGGTGCACAAAACTGAAAGTTTACTCTTGGTCTCACTCGGGAAAAATATACTAAAGGCCCAGAAACTGATTTAATTCACTGTTCTACTAAGTTTCAAATCTAGACAAATGCCGGTTTCGTTAGGCTAAGTGGAAATTAAACATCTTTTAAATTGTTGATAATTGTACAACTATTGCATATAGATTAACTAAAGGCACAAAAACCTTAACCGAAACATAAAAACAACATAATTCAATCACTTTTAAAGCAAAAAATGCACAATTTATCAGCATGTAAGAATAAAAATGTAAGCTCACCGAGCCGGTAACAGAGTTTATATATATAATTTTGGTGCGGCCGATCGCAACCAAAAAAGGAAATGCACAAGTACATGTTATATCAGTCCCATATACACAATTTCAACGTTTTGAGGGTACTCATTTTTGAATTTTTCAAGATACATGCGTACGTACGTACGTGCAGACGTCATAAAAATCCCTTCTGAATCCATTTAAAATCCATTTTTTTAAGTCCATCTTGGGAAAGGATCCTTTATTCTGTCCGTCCGTACAGATGTCACGCAAAAACATCGTGCAAATTGATTAGAAAGCGGTCAAAATGGATATTTTCGTTGAAATATGTAACCTGAAGTTTATTGCGACAGCAATACTTCCTTTTACTGAGTGCAAGGAAGTAAAAAGCAACCTTCATGAAGTTCCGCGCGCCTTTATGCAACCTTTATGCGTCGTTCGGTAAATCGAATTTTCATTGGTATTGCTAATTAGAGTAGTAAATAAAAATCCTACTTACACGTTGGTGGCCCGGCGTAAAGGTGCCAGCAACCTTTATGAATGTTTCTTTTTTCAAATTAGCTTGGGCACCTTTATGCCACAGCATGTCTCTGAAGGTGGTTTTGTCTTTTCAAAAAGGGGCCATCATGCGTAAAGGCTCGCTGGGATGCTGTCATGAAACGGCCCCCGTTTATTGGAAACTTGAAATGCTGCATAAAACATCTAACGAAGGTATTTATGACTATATTTTTGTTCTTACATAAACTACATAATTATTTACTTTCACAGCATACATACATATCCCAACTATTTACAGTTCGCTTTTTCGGATTGTTTTTATTTACGCTTAGATCCGGTATACTTTATGCATGATTTATTTTCTCAAAATATTCCATTATAATTTCTAAATTTAAAGGTATAAAGTATGTTGTTTAGGTTGCCAGGCTTTGGAAATGATGTACGAGTGCTGTGCGTTATTTTCGTTCGTCAAAATGCATTTCCGAGCTAAAAACGGACTGGGTTCGCCTATCGATTTTCGATTATCGATCAACCTTTTTTTAGTCTTATGCAAGTTGTATAAATTTCTGAAGTAGAGGTTTGAGTTATTTACACTTCGTATTTTATTATAATGCAATAGCGATAGGTCACTCACACCTGGTTCTCAAAGCAAATGATAAACTACGCTACGTTTTGAGAGGTTTTTCCAATATACAATACAAATGTGAATCATTCTACCTTAGAAAACTTTTCGAATTTTGCGTAAATAAAACCGACTCTTAGGGATTTGTTAATTTAACATTTTCCATCCTTGAAATGAATCTGTTTCTCTATTTTATGTGATGATGGTATACTAAAAGTTACTGTTTCATTTCTTCCGGTACTTTATAACCCATTACACTCCTCATAAATTAATTAAGATAGTTTTATTTGTATGACCAATAAATCACGCAAATTGTAAAAGCATCGTTAAAGTAATGCAATTAATGATATTTTGAGAATCCGAAAGCAGAGGAAGCGTTAAATGTATCTGTCGCGTCGAAAACTGTTTGTGAGGCAGAAATTGTGATAGGACCCGAGACTCATTTTGGTCGATATGACATGTATTTTTTCCCTTCTGTTATATGCAGAGCAATAATTTTGTTGCAGAGCGAATTTCCACGATAATTTTCGTGATTTTTGAGAATTTTCTTGACATTTTGTGTCTTTTAAATTCTTTCACGTACAGCAGTTTTTATTAAATTCTGCTAATTAATTTAGATAAAATCAGTTAACTTATTTATCTAGTTTCTAAGCTTTTTAAATAGAAGATATAATGTAAAATAATTCTGTTTCGAAATCCGTATGAGGACTGGCCAAGGAGTAAAGTCGCTGAACACTGGTAGATCGACCTGGGATCAAATGTCGACGAGCGCGCCGTCTGCATGGTTGGTTTTCGTGGTGTTCCCCATGTGTAATGTGTATATGAGCCAGCTCCCCTTAAAACGTCCTCCACGAAGGCTTTCCTCTCGAAAGGCCGGCAGCCGTTGATTTGCTTTGACATAATCAATTACCCTAACTAAATCAGAACTTCGAACCTTAAATTAGTTCTCAAAATACCAAGATACATATATATTGAACTAAACAATGGATAATTAATCTTTCATATTTTATAATCTTTTATCATTTGTAATACCTTATTATTATTATTGAACAATAAAATAAACCATATCATTAATTGTATTGGTAGTTTTTTCGGTGTAAAGTGAAAATGGGTTTTATATATTAGCCGTTAATCTGGAGTTAATTTCGAGAGTAAAAAGAATACGTCTGAATGATAGTAATAAAAATGTTTAAAAATGGAAGTTTGATGCGAACAACGAGTAACTAATGAATAAAAAGCTGCAAGGTTAGAGTAAATCATAAAAATCATCTTGCGGATAAAAACTTGCGTAATGTAAATGCAAATACTCGTCCACGACATAATAAGTTCATAATCCTAAGGCCGGGATAATTTCTATAAATATGATGAACTACCTATGCCACCGCTACACTAACATTTTTGTAATTTCCTATAAGAGATACGTTATGTGTTACAGAAAGCTGCAGCCCAAGAAAAACTCAGTATGAAGAAGAATACAGCTTACATGTAAAACTGGAAACTAAACTATATGTTGATGTTATTTTTACGAAAAAGCTTTATGCAAGGGAAAATAGCTCAGGACTCTTAGAAGAGAAATATTCTATTCAGTTTTTTAAAAACTGTATGACTGGTAAATCGGAAATCCATCCATTTTTGTGATAATTTGTTTTTTAATGGATGATTCTTAAAAAGCGGAAATCTGTACATTACTTATGATAAAATAGAGTCATAAATGTAAATTTTCATTATTTTTTAATTCCCAGTGATTAACACGAAGGCATATTGACGTTAAACCTTTAGGCTGACTGAATGTAGTTCAGCCAAAACCTAAAAGCAATCACTTAAGTTTTTTTACTATTCGAAACGCAAGTAATCGATGCTTTATTTCACTTCTTCAAGTTCTGTGATTTCGAATTTTCGAATTTAATACTGCAACGCTGGCGGTGGAGAAAAGTCTATAGATGTCTTGGGCTAAGAAGGATCATATTTTATTTGAACCCCTTCACTGTGTCAGATTAGCTTTTCTGATGAACTGCATTTGACGTAAATATATTCTTCGTATTTGAGACAAACTGCACAACGGATTCCATTTCACAAATGGCCTAGTTTGTACACGTACAAGCACGTACGATCCACCGAAAAGCTTTCCGAGACAATTCAGCGGTCTGGCCTATAATATTGTCGCGAGTAAGCGACTAAAGTAGCGTTTCTTGACCCTTTCTTTTTGTCTGCATATCATACAAGCCCGCATAATAATCTGGACGCCATTCCCAGATAAATAATGCTGCTTTTCCTTGGAACCCTTACAAAAGAAGCAAGGAAAGTGACCTCTGCTTGTGATAACCATCCCGTCTCGGAGAATGGACAAAAACCAGAAAAGAGTTATGTTCCTTTGAACATTAATGACTGAGAAATGTGATAGGAAAGGATTGAATGTGTTCTAATGTATTCTGTTAATCGTTCAAAGTGATTGCGGAAGAGCTTGAGAGTATCAGATTTGACATTTCTTACGCCGTGATCTACTGTAGTCATAAATTTTAAGCATTTCCTCTTACTCTAAAGTTAGCGAGTTAGGCGACATTGTTGAAGATACAAATGGATCTTTCATGTCTTTAAAAAGAAAAAAAAAGAGGAGGAAAAAGAAAAGAGAAAGAAGATCTTGAAACTGTGGAATTAACGTATTTCAGATTTATTTTTTGTAATATATTTATAACTTTTTAGGAGATTACGGTTTGACCTTTTAACCACATAATGCTTCATTGTAGACTTTTATTTATTTTTATTTAACAGCTTCACATTTTTCGAGAGGATTTATAATGCTTCTTTACGCTTATTTTAGCTGCTCTAAGTCTGTCTGAAAATATATTGCTTTTGAAATTTTTACCATGAATTATTTTTCAATAATGATCTTCTGCTCGAATTTTGTTCTTTGTGCGCTCAGAAACAGCATTTCAGTAAAATGTTTCAGAAACAAAGTTTTCCGTTTGCTCACACAAGGTCGGCATTAAAACTAACAGTTTTTGGCGGCCGCATTTTCACTTTCTTTGTGTATTGCAAAAAAAAATTGGGGTCGGCAGGAATCAACCAATAAAATTATACTTGAACATTAATATGTTATTTAAATTTTTATGGGATTTCTTTTAAATACCTAACTCGACATACAAATAATTTTCATTTGCTGTCTTTGAAAAATTTTATAGATTACTTTTTGCGACATTGTCATATGTATAATTTAATTTTTAGCATTAAATTTGGTTTTAAAAATAATTATTCTCAAGCTGCAGCATCAAAAAAGATCATAAACATTTTAAATTAAATCGCCAAGTAATTATTAGGATAAGGATTCTGAGCTTTTTAATCTATCTTTGCTGTAGCCATCCATCTCTTTAGTCACATATCTGCAGGTAAATTTCAATCCTATGTACGTCTTTTTAATTGCCATTTTTTAATAGATTTTTCATTTTTACTTCCTTGTACGAAGTAAAAAGGAAGTATTGTAATCGCGAAAAATTTCGAGTATCTCATATTTCAATGAAAATATCCATTTTGACCGCTATCGAATGCAATTTAACGACGTTTTTGCGTGATATCTGAACGTAAGGACAGACAGAATAAAAACCTCTTTTTTCCCCAAAAAATTATAAAACTGATTTAAAATGGATTCGGAAAAGATTTTTTCGTGGCGTCTGTGCGTACGTACGTATGTATGTATGTATCTCGCATAACTCAAAAACGAGTAGCCTCAGAACGTGGAAATTTTTGTATATAGGACTGCTATAACATGTAGATGTGCAACTCCCATTTTGGTTTCAATCGGCCGCAACAAAAGTGTATATATATATATATATATATATATCACTCTGTTATTCGGCTTACTGAGCTCAGTTTTTTTTATTCTTATATGTAGGTAAATTGTGCATTTTTTGCTTTAAAAATGATTGAATTATGTTGTTCTTATCTTCCGGTTAAGGTTTTTTGTGCCTGTAGTAAATCTGCATGCACGATTTGTAAAATTATCAACAATTTAAAAGCTGTTTAAGTGCGGCTAAGCCTAATCATTTTCCCCATGGGAGCTATATTTGTTTACATTTGAAACTTAGAAGAATCGTGGATTTGTTGCCAATCTAGAGAAACTAAGCTAAGCAACAACAAAGATAACGCCTTCTTTTATTATTGCGAATTAAATCATGCTTAATCAGTTCTGGAATTTATTCGAGGAAATAAATGTTTAAGATTTGCTTCGTTATTTTTAATGTATTTTTGTGATGAGTTTTTATGTATTTTTGCCTTGTCGCGAAGTGAGAACTGAATTAATTGAATGAGAAATACTGAATCGTTTGTGAAAAACTGTTTATTCCTTTTTTGTTTAATTTCTTTAATACATCGTTTTAGATTTATTGTTATATTTGATTAGAACATGTGACATTAGATAATTGTTCAGATGATATAACTTTTTGTGCATTCTGAGTTATAAAATGAATGAGAGGTAACGCTGTTAAGTGAACGTAGCGCCAGAGTATCGCCATGGTAAACAAATATAGTGGATTTTAAAGAGTGCATCTATTCTATTGTTGTTTATGCGCTATCGACAATTAGCATTAGTTTAATTCAATAAGTTTAAATGAAATGCAAAATGCGTATAATTTAATATTCCGTGCAAGGAAATCATGTTGTGTATCCATCAGACTTTTATTTCTCTGTAAAAAATAGAAAACTATCACTGTCAATTTTTGTAATCCAAAGACTTCAGTGCACGCAGTATCCAAAAGCATACAAGACACAATAATTCTGAATATATCTACAGACTTCTGGTGATTTGTTACTGTGTTTGTATTAAAATTATCATGTTGAATTTCAATTTCAGACTTGAATTCTTATTCTTCATCTGTTACCTTCATTGTGATTTTTTCCGTCAATTTCAAGTGTAATTTAGTACGTTGCTGTTCCAATAAAATGCTTTTACTTTTCAATGAAGTATAAAAGAAGTTTACTCTTCATCTTTCACCGGAAAAGTGTTTCCTAACAATTTATGTATTTTTATTGTTATTATTAATTTATTATTTTATTTATCTAAATCTCCTATTTCAATGGAAAAATTTTATGTTTCATGTTGAATTTTTATTTAAAATAATCATAATTCATAATGTCTCAAGAGAAGAGGGAGAGTCTCAGATCCGTCCCCCGGGATGTCTTCCGTAATGTTGGAAGGGGACTTTTCCTTTCGTGCGGACGTAAAATCGATTGCCCTTTGTGGTATATTGGCTTGCAGTTGGAAATATGAAGTAATTAGAAAATAAAACTAAATCTCTGATATAAACAAGTGATTGCTAAGTTAATGATATAGAATTTTTATACAGTGCAATTGTATAGAAATTAACTAGGTGCAATGATTTATACGTAACCGTTTATGCATATCAAATTGCTTGTATGTAACTGTAACGGCTTATACGTAAAATATAATTGTCTTTTTGGGCAAGAAATATAGTTCTTGTTATTCAGAAAACATATCCGATTGAAAAGACTTAGTAGCTAAATTTAAAATCAAATTGAGAAATCTTAGTTGAATATTGGCATTATCTGCTTGCTGAATTTTATTTTTTAGTGTGAGTTTCATTTATAAAGAGAGTTTCCGTCATTTGTAAACACTGCACAATTTGAATTGTTAGATTTTTCTCATTATTTTCGATTAAAGCACGTATTACGATTTTTTAAGGATGATTTAATTGATTTTTTATCATAGTCAGGCATGAATTTCCTTTTCTTCCTTTTATAAAAACCTAGAAATTGAATCGCTTCATACTTCATGTAGCACAATCAATAAAAGTGTCCTAAACGAAGTGAAATCAATTTCATGCTTCATTCTGTTCATTTAACTTCGAAATCCGAAATAATAAAAATGCATTTCGAAATCCCTAGTGTTAACATTATTCACTGCATGATCCCATATCTCATGAATAATAAACTGAATTGTCGCTGGGGTATAACATGTAGCAAATGCCTTCACGTTATTTAAATAGTTCGACAACCCACAGAACAAGAAAAATGATTCTATCTGGCAATGTTAGCAAACAGCTGGCAGAATATTTGATGAATTTTCCTAAACTAGTAAAGCTTTTGTTTTTAATAATTTCAGCTAAAAATCAGTAACTTTTTTTTTACTATTTTAAAGTTTATTTTATAAACTGTAACTTGTAATGAAGTGAGATCCCCTCGTTTTTTTTTCTCTTTTTTAAGCATTTATTACTACTGTAATAAATAAATAAAATAATCGTGTATCCAAAAAAATATGACGTGGCCAATACATGACTTCTTTTTTGCCAATACATGACGGGCAATTAATTATATACATTTTTTTACTTTACTTCATTAAACTTATTTCCTCGAATTATTCTAACTTGAATAAGCGATCCATCAAGGGAACTTGAAAATGACATCAAAAATACAGTTTTTGAAATAAATATCCTGGTCAATTTTTGTCAAGTGGGAGTCGAACTTCTTATAATTTTTTTTTTTTTTATTACAGTAAACTTTCCCAAATATAAGTATAGGAACTGGGAAACTGCATTAAAAGTTAGATTTCGTTATTTGTCGAAAACTAATTTTGTTTGACTTGACATTGCTAAAACAACGACCAACGATTGCGAAAATAAAGGAATAAAGGCTCCGTAAGGTTTTTAAGCCGGGCAAAGAGGTGGATATATATATATATATACACTCACTTCCAAAAGTTAAGCACGGAGAAGAAAATGCTATCCGGAAGCCCATCAGAATTGAAGAGGATGCAATTCGCTGTAGAGGTAGATGAAAGTATGCAAATATGTTAGATAACAGCCAATCGCGCTTTCGTGTCAAGAAATATGCAAAAAAGGCAGTCTTATAAGAAGCCAGCTTTATGAAGGGTTACAGAAGTTGATTGTAAGTGCTGATAGAAGGTGTTTAAAACTTTCGTACAGTTTGTTTTCAAGACATACGTGTTTCTATGACTTCCAGAAGACGATTGGAAGATTCTGAGCGTTGGCGTGCTGCGGGGCGCATTGAAGCAGGACAGTCGATCACAGATGTTGCTCTTTTCTTCGACGTTCATCATTCTGTAATTTCACGGTTATGGGAACAATTCCAAACCACACAGACAGTTGTCCGAAGGCCCGTAGCCGGTCGCCCAAGGATACAACTCCCGCGGAAGATCGATATATTGCTATTGTAGCCAAGCGGAATCGCAGAGCGACCTCCACACGTGTGACATCTATGGTTACAGCGTCCATTGGTAAGGCGATGTCTGCGGCTACTGTACGCCGAAAATTACATATGAGTGGACAAAACGCTCGGGTACCTCGAGTTTGTGTTCCTCTATCCGTCCAATCAAGTGGGGCACTATTACAGTGGTGCCGGGAGCATGTCAATTGGAATGTGACTGGAGCAATGCCATGTTTACTAATAAGTCAAGATTTGCTCTGGAGTCAGATGACAAGCGTATAAGGATATGGCGTGAACAACGAACACGCAATCAGTCCCAAAACATCACCGAACATTACGTATTCCGAGGCGAAAGCAGTATGGTGTGCGCAGGGATTTCATTAGGATACCGCACCGACCTGCACATCTTTAAACGGGGTTCTTTGACGGCTGTCCGGTATCGAGATGAAGTCCTAGAACCCATTGTGAGATTGTACGCTGCAGCACTTGGCCCTACTTTTGTTTTCGTGGACGATAACGAACGTCCCCATAGAGCTGACATCGTCGATGACTACCTGGAGAGTGAAGGGATTGCGCGCATGGCATGGCCAGCGTATTCGCCCGACCTTAATCCAATTGAAAATCTTTGGGATGCTCTCGGCCGTGCTGTATCTTCACGTTTCCCACCTCCAGCCACTCTTATTAAGCTGGAAACTGCTTTACAAGAAGAATGGCGATAGCTTAATTCTGCGGTGGTTAACCACCTAATTGAAAGCATGGTGATAAGGTGTAAACTTTGTATACAGATGAGGGGGGGGATCACATACCGTATTAATGTCCTTTTTTTCACTTTATGCTGTTTATTTTCACTTTATACATAATTCTGTTTAAGTCTCCAGTATGTCATTATCTGATAACTTACAAAAATTTCATATTGTTTTCATTTCTGTATATAATTATTGATTTTGTTTTATGCATAAATACAATATATATGCTACTTTCCTGCCGAATTTTATGTCAATCAAAGCAGTATTTGTTGATTTTTTTGTATTTTACATTTTCATGCTTAACTTTTGGAAGTGAGTTTATTTTGCAATTAAAAAAGGAATGTGCACAACTAGATGGTCTGCCAGTCCCATATACAAAATTATATTGAAATTTTTTTAAGTTTTAACCTTCTGGAAGGAGTTGAGTTTTCTGAGTTGTATAGCTTTTTGTCACATGAATACTGGAGTATTTCTTGAAGAAAATTATGCTTCATACGCAGAGCTGTGAACAAACACACTTAAAAGAAAATAAAAATGCTTCTCCAAAGAACAGACGAGTGATAAAGAAACGGAAAGACTTCATTGCTTAATAAACTACAAAATTTAGCGCAGATAATTTATATGTAATTTTATTTATTTATTTTTTGGTAGATGCACATATATTTTGCATGCACAGAGAAACCAAAATTTTCCTGTAGTTCCCTTTGTAAAGATATTTATTTTCTTGCTGTGAAATGGATTCGAATTGATAATAGTATTGTTACGAGCTACAAGTTCGTAGCTTAAATAATCACTCCGGATGAGCAGAAAGAAATTGACAGTTTGTTATGAATGATAATGACACACAGTAAAATAAATAACTGAAAATATCTGAAAAAAGTGGATGTTGAGTAATTCTTCCTTAGCGTTCGAGAAATATAAACGAAATCACTCACAAAGTAAACTCTGCAGCCAACTGTTTTTGAGCTACAATCTCAGAAGTTTATCCTGGCTGTTGGAGCCGTATTCGTATGGTATAGCGCGGGCTTCTGAAAGCTTCGGGAAAGCTAGGTCCTAGTGTTTCAAAAATGCGTTTTCCGAGAACTTTCGAAACGGCGGCAAGTTGGCGAAAAGTTGTTAAATGTAACAAATTTGGCCACAGTAAATTGTCGTCAATACTTGTCAGAAGGGTTCTTGCACATATCTTGTATTCTAGTTGATCTGTTTTCACAATTTAATTATTATTGGATTCTGAACTGAAACATGTATAATTCCATCTAAGATCCGATCCGTTATTTGAATAATCCTGACGTTTGGTAATAATATAATCCGAATATTTACTGAAAGGCAGACATTATTTACTTTGATACAAGTGAGGGAATTTTTTAATTTACCAAAGCCTAATTTAAACGAAAAGTGTAAATTTAAAGGAGTGAAATATTTTTATTCCCTTACATTAAAATAAAATAAAATAAAATAAACTTTTCCGCTAAAATTAAGTAATAAAATTAATTTTTATTTTTATAGGCCTTAAATCGAAACAAAGAATAGTAAACATTTGAACAGTACATAATTGCTTTTCCATTAATGCTTATAGAATAAGTATCGTAAGCCAACTTATATATCATGCACATTGTGAACTAATAATGCTCCAAAAAATAGCTGCACGGTTGGTTTTAGTGGATTTCCCCATGTATAATATGAATATGAGCAAGTTTTCTGTATAAAATTCTCCACCACGTCATTCCTTCCCTTAGGCAGCCAACCCTCGTATGCTTTGTCTTATACAAACAAATTAACCTAACAGTTTTATGTTTTCCACTAGTATGTTTCTCTTCCAGTTAAGCTTAAAATATCATCTGCGATTAAGTAATTAAGATGCCTTTTTATTGCATTATTTTTATGCAATGAAATAAAGACATATTTTGTAGTGTTATTTACGACAAAGTAATTTAAACGTTGTTAGTCTGACATTGTGTAATATGATGATGACACAGTAACAATTTTTTTTCGAAATTGGCTTATTGGTTCGAGAAATAAACAATCTTGAATACTAATGGCGAGAAAAATACTTTTCTATTCTCTATCCTACCTGTACAATCCTATTTAAAATCGGAGAGAGGGAAAAAGGAGTGAAACAAAAACGAAAGAAGAGAAATCGATTGGAGTGGCATAATCTATGATAAATGATGATTGCTGTTTTAATAGCCAGCGCTAATTGGCTTTTAAAAAAAACCTGTCGTATAAGACCAGTTCTAATTATTTGCTTCGGTCTTACTAATATCTACTCTGTATCATCTAGAGTTGCTTATAAAATTGCAAAATTAGATTCTAGATTTTTCTCAAGCTTTTATTGACCTTTTGCTTAATATAGGGATTACATTTTTGAAACCCTCAAGGGGAATAAAAAAAGTTAATTTTTGTTTGGCAATTACATTCCGAATTAAGTTTTTCTCCCCACATGACACTTTTTTTTCCATGGTATTTGTTTCAAAATGCTTGGCATTGCATTTGTCCGACGTTTTTTATAACAATAAGAGATGAAAGCTTCTTGTCTATTTTCACGTGGACGAGTTTATTTTCCTTTTTAACATGTAAATTATATTTAAAACTATAGTTCTATATTAAAAAGTGTTTAAAAGTTATTTTTCCCACTTAAATCACTGTTTATTCCTGCAACGCATTTTTTTTGGTTGAACATATTGCAGAATATTTTGGAAATTTGTGATAATTTTAAAAACTTGAATAGAGTAACTTATTTTTCCCTAACTTATTGTATACCCTGCTTTCTTATTTCTGGTATTTTGCGATAGTAATATGTCTAATATCAGTTTTGTATAACAAGTAAGGAAAAGCGATGTAAATGCAGGCGGACTAAAGTTTTATCTTAAATGCAGGCGGACAAAAGTTTTATTTTAAAGACAAGTGACATACATTTATTATCGATAAGTACAGTACGTTCACTGTATATACTTAAAATGCTGTGTTACTTTAAATTTAGAGTTAATACTTCTGTTATAGTGTTAAAGTCTTAATAGAATATTGTTTCTTGTAGTATATATTATTGTGAGAATTCAGTATCTAATATATATATATACATAAGATATAGCAAAATACGGTAGCTGCTTTTAAAAAATAATTGGCGACCTCAAAACTAAGATTTGGTGCTCTCCCCCTAAATTCACCTGTTCTCCCAAATTCGAGATCTTTCTATGTTATATAACGCTACGTGAAAAGGGCAACTAAAACTAAAATTAGCCAATCACAGATTAGCTTTGCTTATACATCAGATTTAGTATAAATACTCTTGGCACAAAAAACTATTTCATTCTTTTCCTAGCTTCGCCACTGGTAAGATATTTCCGCTGCTCTGCTTGTCCGTCTAAAATGATGACAACCCCGCTAACATGTCTATATAAGAAATTATTGTAATTGTTATGATTAAACAGTATATTGTCTACGAGGAATTATTCTAGTGTGCCTGGAAATCTGGAAATAAAGATGATAATTATCTGAATTTGGTTTTCGTATGAATTTCTTCCTCACGTCCTGCCGCTCTGCCATCGTGACTGCCAGTTTTTAAAATATCCGGATCCCTCCTACACATCAAAACATTACATTTATATATATATATATATATGTGTTACAATTTTGATGCGTAGTCGCAATCCGGGTATTTTAAAAGCTAACAGTCGTAATGGCAGAGCGGCAGGGCATGAGGAAGAAGTAGATTACAAACAAAGTTCAGCCAATTACCATCTGTATTTCCAGATTTCCAGGCACACTAGAGCAATTCCTCGTAGACATATATACAATTAACACACGTTAACGGGGGCGACATCATTTTAGACGGACAAGCAGAGCACAAAAGGCACGTTAGCAATGACGGAAGCTTGGGAAAGGCACGAAGAAGAATGACGTAGTTAACACGCTAGCGGTATTTGTACTAGATAGATGCAATTCTAGAAACAAGATATGATTGATTAATATTAGTTTTAGTTGTCGTAGCTTTCTATAACGTAGAAAGATCTCGAATTTGGGAGAGCAGATGAATTTAGGTGGAGAGCACCAAATCCAAAATCGTTAATTTTGAAGTCGTCAATTATTTTTAATGCAGCTATCGTATTTTCTTATATCTTACACATATATGTATGAAATGGAGCATTAGGCTTAGATGTTATGATGTTGTAGAAACATTGATACCATAGCTAATGATCTATGAAGAGCAAACTTGGCAGTAGAGGCAGATCTGTATTATATTTAAAGAAAATAAATAATGAAGAATCTGCATAAATATATGTATGTTTCTCGCTTTGTGATAAAACAACGGTACCTAGAGCCATCCAATTTTGAATAATGTACGTTTCCACCCGAATATGGGCATGTGGAAGCTTGAATTTGGAATTTTTTTTTGTTATCTATTTCATATTTTGTAAAACTTTAAACGAATTTTTGATTAACAAACTCAACGATTTAAAAGGAAATAATGGCAACACTGTCGAAAAAAAAAAACATTTTTATCTCCAGCGCACGAGACTGTATATCGGAAATTTTAAGGATATGCTCAATTAAAACTATTTTGCGATATTGCTCTTGAACTGAATTTTATGGTTGAAGTACGAAGAACATGATACTTAACCTAAACAAAGATAACACACAAAATGTTAAAAAAAACGCCCCTTTGGACGAAATTTAAAATCTGAAGCCTTTCAGATTTTTTTTTTATTTGTTACATGTTTTTTATTTTTCTCTCGTGCATGTAAATTATGTTTGGAAAAATTTTATGCTCACTATGAAAAATAAAGTACAAAAAGCAAAAAAGTACAAAAATTTTATTTTAAAGCCGCAAATAATTGTTCCTGTACAAATTGAACAGGGAAGTGTTTGTACGCAAATAAAAATAAAATATCAATTTTGAAAAAAGGATTCTGATGTTAATAAACTAAGTGAAGAGCATCTTATAAGCATGAACGTGATAAGTATTTATCAACGTAATATTTTTTTAAATAGAAATTTTATTCCCAGAATCTTATAAAATCCGTGGCACTCGCGTGTTCGGTAATGTCACATACTCTACTGGTAATATTATTTTTATAAATTTTTAATTAAAAATATTCCTATGTTAATAAATTTTATGTACCATTATTAGATTATGATTCTAAGATAATGAAAGTGCATGAGAATGTTAATAACATATTTTAAGCATTTGAAAACTTTTAAGTTATAGAATGTTGCACGCTAGTAAATAGCAAAAAGTATAATTAAATGACATTTAAAGAAAAAAATCAACCTCGACTTGTATATTTTTTAACGGACCACTCAAGGCAAGTTGAAAATTGCATCAAATATCGCAGGTTTTAAAATTAAATATGTATCAATCAATTTTTCTCATAGGGAACCAAAATTTTTGTATCGTATTTTTTATAATGAGTATAAAATTTTCCTGAATATAAATACAGAAACCGTTGACAAAGTTAGTTTTAGGAATTTGACCAGCATTGATTTTTTTTTTAAATCTGAAATTGCCGAAACATGAGTATTTGCGCCATTTAAAATATTTTTGTAATTGAAAGTAATTGTCTATAACCAAAGTATTCGAAAATAAAAGGCCGGGTAAGAACTTTTGTGAACAAGATGTATTTATGAAGTACATAATAGCGTTAATAGATTGTTTATATTGTCGTTTAACAGCAGGTTATTATTAGGGAAGGGATGAAGGGAATAAAACATTACTTGCATATTTTCTAGAATGCAAATTTCCGAATGTCACTTCGTATTTGCTTCGGTACTCCTGAAGATTACAGCATAAATATTATTATTTCATTTTTGTACTAGTATATTTTCAACTATGGCTTTTTAACTAGGGTCGTAATTGTTAATACAAAATATAGTTCATCACATTCTTGAGGACAGTCGAAGCTTTTTTTTTCCATTTATGGCACGTTAAAAGTTTTAAACTTTTCATGCAACATTAATTTTCTAGTGTTTGATCTGACTAAAATTTTTCTTCAGCTTAGCTTTCGGCAGGAGATGGAACTTTTCACTGAGGTATTTAAAACAATTACGATTTTTACCAGTGGTTTTAGAATTAATTGCCAAGAGATCTGATTTCATGTCAAAGGGAGCCGAGAGAATTTTTTTTCGGCTAGCCAAGCTTTCACGAAAACAGCCATTTGAGCCCACCTTTAATTCAGTTTTTCAGGTATCCTTCCATGTTCCTGGATGGAACAAATATTTCTTTTACTAACCATTCTCCTTGAAGACTAACTGAATTTCTATAAAGATGTTATCTCAAATACACGATTAGTGAATTGTTTACTTTCAGTTCCCACAAAAATATTTTTCCCTTTTGATGGACCGGCACTAGCGAAAATTCACGTAGAACCTTTGCAGATATACTGGGATATATATTGACACCTGACTGTGCACTGTGAATCGAATCTGTCCTCCACAATATGGGACGTTAGGCTTCAGTCATACGGAGGTTTTGTCTTCACAAGTCATTGTAATTTAAGGTACAAAAGTTACTAAGTCCATTCATAACTGTTTAACAAGGTTTAAGCCGTAGCCATTCAGGGAAGGAAAAGTTGCGCATGCGTAATTACGTAGGCAGCGAAACCGTCGACCGAATGTCATTTCGTATTTGCTTCGTGTGTTTGATCGGTTATTATACCAAACTGAAAAGTTAGTTACGCAAATTCCTTAAACCAGTTTTGTTGATGGCGCAAACTCTGGTTGCTTAGCAACGATACTTCGGCTTAGACCATTTCTGATCGAAAAACCGTCTTGTAAAGAAATTTAAGTTCCTCGAATCATGTCACTATTGTAAAGACTATAATTTGAAATACGTTGTAAAGCAGCTTTTCCTCAGTGCAAGTCAGTTTGAAGTATTTAGAACACATCACGTTATGTCTGTCTTTAGTTTTCGTAATCCGTCCTTGTCATCTTGAAGTTGTTTACATGAACTGTCTTGGTGACGGTATGTTCTGAAAGCGCGTATTGCCCTGTGAAGTATATCCAATTAAGAAAGATGAGTGAATCCGGTTTAGAAGAGATTCTCCAGATGGCTTCTGACTATAAAGTGGGGCTTTGTAATCAAGGCATTCATCGACCAAATGCAATCGATTTCGCTCGACAATAAATCATTCTGATGGAATTTTATGAGCTGACGCTCTACAGTAATAATAGATGCTACTCGTTTGGGGGCGTGGCATGAACAAATTTTGTATCAGTACATTTTGCCAGCTTTTGTAGCTTCTGAAACATCTCTTTAAAGCAAATGAAATTAATGCCAAATGGTATAACCCTTTAACAATTGCAATTAATGCCAAATGAAATAACTTTTAACAATCTTTCAGTTCATTAGTTATGAAGGTATCACATACTCTTCAGTTTATTTGTTGTTGTCGGCTACCTTATGTATTTGTATTAGGTTGATGAATTAAATTCATTGCCCTTTATTCATTATAAAAGCAGTTTCCATTCTTAAACCTGAAAAGGTCTCGTGTAATTAAGCTGGAAAGAACTTTAACTTCAATTTAATTAAGTGTCAAACAGTGTAATTTTTCATAGTGAGCTCGAACTGTTTCGACTAGTCACAGAATTGCGTGCACCTAGCTGGAAAACATGATTAGCAAGAGCATGCGCTGATGTAGTGACTTTAATTTATTTTTTATTTATTTTCATTTTTTATTTATTATTATTTATTTATTATCCATTTTTTTAAATAAGTTTGCTTGTTGGAGCAATCTAAAACGGGAACTTGTGTTAAGGAACGCGACTGAGCTGACAAAGATTCAGCGAGAGTATTCGTCCTGAGTCTCTTTTTTGTTACCACTGTGTTGCAGATGGATCATATTATTTATAAGTATTTAGGAAGTATATTAGTGTAATAATATTCGGTTGTAACCGGATTTAATGAATTTGCATTTATTGAATTCCATTCTAAGAACTGAAAGAACGAAAAAGTTAACTCCAGCTTATATTACTTCTGATATTAATTTAAGGTTTATTACAGTGCTATTTTAAATGAATGCTAATTTTGAAACGTAGCAAAAGCACGTAAGGTATTTTCTCCCTTTCTATCAGGTGCCTTCCACATGGTGTAACTGGAAAACATGTCCGGCTAGCAATTAGGTGATTGGTTCGAATCCAGGCGAAGGTATTGCGGGGATTCGTCATGTTTTCTTACTTTAAAAATTTCTAAATGCCTCTACAAATGGCATCCAAACTAAACTGTGGTGAACGATAATTCGTGATCACCAAGATTTTACGTTTAAGATCCTTTCTCCCCAGTTGCTCTTGAAGAGGGTGAATATGTGAAGTAATTTCTTCCTCCTTACTGTGTGCCTTCGTGGTGTGACTGGAAAGCCCATCCGGCTAGTAGTCGGAAGGTTCAGAGTTCGACTGTTGATGAGGGCATGCGCATTTTTCACGTCTCCTGCTCCGAAATAAAAACCTAATGGTCTTTGCAATTGTGCCAATTCTTTTCTGGGCGCTTTCGGAAGATAAACGCATGAAGGGAATGAAGTAACTGAACTGATCTATGATGCACAAATATCTATTTGCAGTAATATTCATGCATATAACCACGCTCGCGCACACACACACCAAATAAATAAAAATACAATAAAATAAAATCTGAAAGCTTGCAGATTTTACACTACGGGCGCTCTTTTAACGTTTTGTGTGCTATTTTTATTTATTAAATATCACGTTCTTCGCACTTAAACCATAAAACTCAGTTCAACAGCAATATCTCAAAATAATTTTAAAATGAGCATATCTTAGAATTTCCGATACACAGTCGCGTGCTGGAGACAATTTTTTTTTATCATACGGTGTTGCCATTTCTCGCTTTGAAATCGTTGAGTTTGTTAATCAAAAATTCGTTAAAGTGTTACAAAATATGAAATCAACAATAACGCAAATTCCAAATTTGGGCTTCCAGACGTTCATATTTGGCTGGAAGCGTATGTTATTCAAAATTGGATGACTCTAGGTACCGTTGTTTTATCACAATGCGAGAAACTTACATACATTTATGCAGATTCTTCATTATTTAATTTCCTTAAATGCAATAAAGGGCTGTAATGTTTGGTGGCAACAATTTGAAAAGTGAACTGACATTTATAGAACGAAATTAATAACCCTTTTGGGCTAACGCTTTTTGAGCTAAAAAAAAGAGAGGGGGGGGATAAGAACTTAACGTATATTTGCTGATAATTGCATTGTAAATTTGTCGTCATTAATAATAGCTAAAATTACATAGCTGGGCTGTATTTTTCTTTCTATTTATTATATATCTACATGATTATCGGATCTTTGTTTACGGATCGTTGTTTATCGGATCGTTGTTTTGTATCGGATGTTTGTTATTACATACTAATCTTGAGACACATAATGTTTATCAGGAGTTGATGTTCAGTTGCTGATGAAAATAAGTCGAATAGGGTAGATCCATGAAGGTTAGTCAAACAAAATTCACGAGCTGTTAAACCGTATCTCGCAATTTGAGGAATCTTCCCAGAATAAGATTTCCCTTGGGATAACATCAGTATTCTAAAATACTAAGGCGTGTATTAGATTTATTCTGGAATACATTCAAGAATGATTAAGATTCGTGGAGTTAAATTCTTGGGCCATCTTGCTTCATTAACATTTCTTTAAGACGTCAAATTCTTCAGATTGTAATGATTTGAGGGTACGCTTCCTCGCATTTATTTTAGAGGCCTGAAATTGTTTAATTGAATTTTGTTTGATTCTAAACCTCGATATGGCATTGGCAGCACTAACAGAAATAAGAATTTGATTGGTTCGCTATGGTTCGCTGTTGAAAAATCAGGCCTTTTGACCGAAAATTGTCTTGTTACTTTCGATTCCGATATAGAAAAGTATCCACAATAATCGCAATAATAATAATAAAAATATACAATTTTCATAACTAAATCAGGAAACCTTCGCCTCCGTTGTAGTTTATTTAAGACTTCTGGAGTACTTGTCCTTTGATGCAGTCCCACAATTGTTGTATTACATTAAAATCTGGTGATCGAACTTGCTAGTATATTCGCTGAAACTTTGCTGATGGAGCTTTATGCTTGACTAGCTATGCCATGAGAGCGTGGATTTTGTCGTCCGTTAAAAAAACGAATCTTTAATTTCGATAACATAGGTTCTTACAAAAGCATCGAGGATGCTTTTTAAAACCAGTGCGATATGTTGTCTTGCCTATCTCAATAACTGTATTCTATATGTTTGCATGATTCTATGCTGAATACAAATGACAGGTCTTTTCCTAGAAGCCAATTTTCTTCTTAAGATAAGAAGCAGTTAATACTCTTCTTATGGTTACAAAATATTCGGCAACAAGCGGAGACACCATAGCGCTTTCCGTTTTCCATTCTGAATGAGAAAATTTCTTAAAATTAATAATGTTAAGTATATCCCCCTTGAAGAAGAGTTTGGCTGCAATCTTATATTCAGTCTATATTTTTAAATGTATGCATTTGCTGTTAAATTATTAGCAGCTTTGATTTTTATTGTATATTATTTATTTTTACAGTTAATTTAATTTGATTAGTTAATTTAACTATATTTTATAATATTGTTTACTTGTTTAATTAATTAGGAATTAAAAAACTGAAATTTATTCGCAGTATTTTTGTACTGAAATTAATTAGCGCTGCATCTGCGCAAAATTACATATTACTTACAGATATAAACGAATGAATACAAAGTAAAAGGCAGTTCAAAACCCAATCCAACGAAATAATATATGTAAAATTTATTCTGTATTCCATTCGAAGTAAATCATACGCAAAAACCAAAAACCAGAAGCAATGTGGCAGACAGCAAGAAAAGAGGCTAAACATGCCAAAACCAAAAATGAAAAAAAAAATTTGCTTCTTTCGCCGCATCGCATCAGGGGGTTGATGCAATGAAATAAGTAAATTAATCAGCCTGTTTCTGAACTAATAAAAACACAAATTAACGTTTAAAACTTAAAATAATCTCAGAAAAGCAATTAAAAAAACCTGTGTCTCCTTCAGTCCAAGCGTAAAAGGCCGAAGTAAGTAGCGAAAAAAATTTTAGCATCAAAAACAAACAGATTTAAAAAGCATTATTTTGAGTCCAAAAAACAAAACTTGCAAATATAAGCAATTTGATGCAATAAAAAATAAAGTACCAAAATAAAGAATTATTATTATTATTATTAAAGTTCAGTGATCGAGAAAGCTGTAGTGCATGCTGAAAAAATATTTTTGAAAAGTTAAAAAAATATGAAGAAAAAGGAAAAGAAAAAAATCTGAAATGTTTCAGATTTTAAATTATGTCCAAAGGGACGTTTATTTAACATTCTGTGTGTTACCTTTATTTGTTAAATACCATGTTCTTCGCACTTAAACCATAAAATTCAGTTCAACAGCAATATCGCAAAATAATTTTAAATTGAGCATATCTTTAGAAATTTCGGTACACGCTCTCACGCGCTGGAGATAAAAATGTTTTTCTGTACAACGTTGGTATTGCTGGCTTTGAAATCTTTGAGTTTGTTAATGAAAAATTCGTTAAAGTTTTAGAGAATATTGTTAAGAATTTCACATTTATTTGGCTATTTATTTAGAACTGTAATTAAAATTCCTTTTTATTTTCCCGTGCAAGGCACGCAGACGATTTTTGAAGAGAAAGCTACGTCAAAAAAAAAATAATAATAATAACATGCATACATTTATGCAGATTTTTCATTTTTTAAACTTTAATGCAGAGCGATAACATTTAGTGGCAACAATTTGAAAAGTGAATCGGGCATTCAGAGTGAATCAACGCAAAATCACAAAACGAAAGTAATAGTCTTTCGGGACTAAATCCCTTTGGACTAATAAATAATTAAATTTCAAGAAGCTAAATATTGTGATGAAACTATGGCAGTATTTAGTAAATTGTAAGCAAAGTTGTGAGCAATATCATAAAGTGATTAAAATTATAGGTAAATCTAAAAGAGAAAAAAGATCGGAAAATGTAAAAAGTTGTCAAATGTTACAAAATAAACTTACCCAAGCAAGCTTTCTTGCGACTGGAAGCTGAAACTGGCCCATTTCGTTAATAAAAGAGATAAATAATAAGAATTTTGACAAGAATGCTTCATTAACTGTGTTAAGAACGCCCAAATTCTACCCTCTAATGGTTTAGGTATAGTCTATCATGAAAAACGACAGTTTGTTGGTGAAAATAATTTTTAGATTGACAAATGTAATTTAGCTAGCTGTTTTTTGACGAAATTATGTGTAATTTTATTGTCTTCTAGCATTTTAATTTATAAATTAAGCTCTTTTGTAAAATCGCTGATGTATTACAAATATTTTTTATTATTTTAACTTGTTCAATTATAGTGTTGGCAATGATTATTCTAGAGATATTAGATTTCCAATTAATTAATAGTACAGTTTTAATAGTTTTGAAATTGAAAAGTCTTCTTTTATCAGATATAGGAATATAGTTGAGATTGTAAATTTGTAGGTCAAGATAATTTGCTTTGGTGTTCTCTTTCTTAGCTTTTTTCAGGCATTTAGAATAGATATCTTGTTTTTCAATTACATTGCAATTACTAATGACTGTAAAGTCATTAATGCACCTTACACCAAAGAAAAAAAAGGGGGGCTGGGGACAGTTCCATATCTCCTGTCCTACTGGACCGATTGTCGAAATTTAACTTGCGCTTTCCATCTTGGAAAGCGCCGCTTAGGATATATATTAGATTTATATATAGCATTGTTTTAAAATACGTGTTTTTACACAAAATCGGACTTCTTCTGAAATAACATACCAATTTTTTTCCCATAAATTTCTCTTTTTTTTTTTATTAAACTTATTAGATTTTCCCTTTCGCATTTCGAAATTTAGATTCAATCCAAATAAAATTCCCCCACTTTTATGATTTATTTCTAAAATTTTTATTTTAAAATAATTTTTATAAATTTTTCGAAAAGAATTTTGAATTGTAACCTATAAAAGTTTTACTATCATCTTAAAGTAGGTGTATTTCTAAGCATACCTGCAGACAATTAGACTTTTTTATTAAACATTTTCTAAGATATACGTGAATTTACATATTGGCGCGTTTTGAAGTGTGTCATATTTGTTATCAGCGATAATAACGCTAAATATAGTTTACACACTTTGTTAAAATTATTTAAAAGTATTAACGATGACTATTCTCCGCTCGTGTAAAATGAAAATAAGGAAAGGAAAATAGATTGCTATAAATTAAGAAGTTCGCCAAGTTAATTAATCTTGGCGCAAACTGAAAAAAATGCGCCAAGATATATTTTTAAATTTCATCATAAATTTTTCACTAAAAATTACAAAATTTAATATCTAGGCATAATTTGAGTCATAGAATCGAAATATGAAAAACAAAAATGTGTATTTTATTTCAGAAAAGTCTGATTTTGTATAAAAACACCTATGTTAGGACAATGCTATATATAAATCTAATATATAACCTAAGTTGCGCTTTCGAGACATGGAAAACGCAAGTTAAATTTCGACAATAGGTCCAGTAGGACGTTAGATATGGAACTGTCCTTTTTTTTATGCAAGATGTACCTATGGGTAAATTTTAAAAGTTCTGTTTTATGATAATTGTTAATAAAATTATATTCCTTAACGAAGAGGAACAGGTTGCAATGAAAAAGTGCACATTTAAAATAAGAGTCCCATTTATCGAATTAATCATTTACACTGGAAAATAGCTAATAGAGATCAACTAAGTTATTGTAAATTTCATTAAGGAGGTGTTCATTAATGTTGTCAATTTGTTGTTTATTAATGATTTTAATAACTTTCTGATTATTGTCGATAGTTTAGTTGTTATTAAATTTAGTATTATTTTGCTTCTGGACTTAAAAGCAACCCTTTTGAGAATTTTGATGAAATTGATATCGATCTCTTTTTTTAAATTATTTACTTCATTAGTTATTAATCTGAATTTAATTGGATTTTTATGAAATTACGGAAGTGCATACAGAGTGAAGAATTTATAACAGTCTGATTTTGTATAAAAACACCTATGACATGGAAAACGCAAGTTAAATTTCGACAATGGGTCCAGTAGGACGTTAGATATGGAAGTGTCTAACATAAGTAAAAAATTATTTACAATCTTACTATTAAGTTCATTACTAACAATTTATTGATGGAATTTTTTAAAAAATAATACTAAAATTGTTGTCAGCCTTCAATAGTGGTAATAATAAGCTGTTCAATACTTTTTCAAAGTTCCCTGTAGTTAAAATTGATGTTGTTTATATTATTGAATTGAAGTGTATTAATAATCGTTTAAAGGCCATTATAAACATGATGTTTGCATTCTTCAAAGCAGTTGAGTGGATAGCTGTATATTCAATTATATTCAAAAATTATTTACAATTTATGATTGCTACACTACAGAGAAAAAAATGTCGTTTGTACCTGAACTTTAAAAAAGAGTGTAAATAAATATAATATATTCTCTACGATCAAAATTACAAGAGACATTATTTTAGAAGATCGCATGTGAACTTTGTTACAGAAAGCTACTGGAGTAAATTTTCTAAAGCAAAACCTTTTCTGCCAATCAAACATGAATATATGCCGAAGAATTTCAAATTCCTTCTATAGAAACGCTTGAGTTCGAGATTTTTTTTATCTAATATAATTCAGCTATTAAAATGATTCGGAAAATGCCGCTTCGAAACTTCGTTTCATTTACTGATTTAATTTATATAATTTTGAAGCATTTTTTGTGACCAATTTTGCGTAAAAAGAACATGACTTTTTTAAAGACTTTAAATTCTGAAAAAAAAAATAAAGTTTTAATTTGAAAAATTCAAATTTGGTTTTTTTCTTTTTACAAAAAAGTATCTCTGAACCCAAACTGTCAAGTCCTGTCGTATTTTATTTAAAGCTGAAATATGGTCCAGCCACTAATCATTCAAGAGACACTGAGTTGTGCAAATATTTTAGAGTACACTGTACATATATTCATTAAATTTAAGAAGCAATGAAAACAATTTCCTGCAGCTTACACGCTTATTACTCTTTCATCAAAATCCACAAGGCAATTAATTCATCCCCCCCCAAAAAAGAAGATCATATGCATTTTTCCCTACCATTACTTCTACTAGCATGGTAAATATTATTAAATACATCGTTTATCTTCAGATGTGACTATCTTATCATTTTGTTGTCAATAGGAAATTTATCAAGCTTGAGATCGAGATGCATACCTGGATGCTAAAGACTATTATAAAAACACTTAGAGAGCTCTTGCTGCAAGTTAGGTATCTGTCATTAGTGGCTGTGAAAAATTCGCAGGTGGTCGCCTCGATTATTCGCCTGCAGTGATGGGGGTCATTTGGTTTACTCACCTCTAACGCCACGACCCCCACGGGATCTTCGACGCTGGCAACACCTGCATTCTCCCCTCTCTTTTGTTCTGCACTGGTAAACTTGCTCATCTCATAATGAATTTAAGAGGCGTCATTATGGTGAGTGAGCAAGAGCATGGAGGTAGAGTTAAGACGGAGTGGAACCATAAAGGAAAAAGGCAGAATAAAACATACATTTATATATGATATATATCAGTTATTCAGTATATATGTTTTATAAATTCTGCTTGCAATGGCTGATTAAAAAGAAGCTTATATGTTTAGTACATGATGTTTTGGTTCAACTGGTCGTGAAGTGTTAAACAGCCCAGTCCTGACTTATTGACGAAAAATTGAAAACACAGAATATTGCTTTTAAACTGAATCATGGGATAAAACTAGAAAGAAAACAAATTGCTGAACCACTCTCAAAAATTGTTAAATTTTTTAAATCTTTTCGAATATTTCTTTGGCCATCATCAGTTGAGCCACACACTTCGAAAATTCGACAGCGTCATTGTTAGTTAACTTTCATTTTGGCTACCAGTAGATTAGAAAAAAAATTACGAACGCTCAGGAAATTCATTACCCTTGCATGACTTTTTGACTATTATTATGGCCATCATTAGATTGGGAAAACATTGCCATAAAATTCTGAAAATTAGTTTTAATTTAGGATTTTTTACCTTTCCTGTGGCGATGATCAGTTATCACAATGAGTGAAAAAAATAATAAATTCTACATATCTGATAAAAATCGTGGTTATTTAATTATTTTAGCATGTTAATATAAATTTATGTTTTTATCTGGAGTGTGAGATTTAATTGTAAATGGTCATAACAAATTCGAAACGAATAATAACAAAATAGTGTCTGGATCACTGTAAGTGGTATTTAGAATGGTTTGCTATTTATGGAAAAGACTAAAAGAAATGAAGGAAATTAACTTTTTGAAATTTGTGCCCAGAATGTAGGAAATTCAGAAAAAGCATCGTATTCTAGAAAGAGGTCTTATGCTACAAGTGTAATCTAGTTCTAACCGTAATATTTGGTCTGTGACAGCAATGGCTATATCTCATGAGGATCAGTTTACTGATATAGACTCAATGTGTAGTTCCTCTGAGGCTGTAATCAAATTTACACCAGTTATATTTATTGCTGGGATAGTATGAATCTTTTAGCTGTGTATAACTACCACATGTAAACTAGAATGTGCTGATAATCTGCTTTTATGTAAAGGTATGTAAGAAATTTAATTTGCTATGATTAATATTATTACAGCGATAACAGTTTGATAAATTAAATCAAATTTGGTGCAAAGTTAAGTATAAGCATTTTTCAGTTATACTACAATCATAACTTACTATTTCTGGATTATCTATAGAAATTTAATATTTAAATTTGTCTAATATCGATCTTTTGTAAGGAATAAGCTCATCTTTTGAAGCAATTCAGAAATATAGATTAAAAATATTTCTTAGAGATGATTTACCTCTATCTTTGATTGACAGAAATTGATTAACTTGTCCGTGAAATGCCAAAAATGCCGTGTATTTAAAGCTGTCTCTTGTAGCAGTGCATATCAACACTGAAAAATATGCATTATGCGTTTACGTTTGACGTATGAAAATAGAAGACTAAAATTATAATCCGGGTTATTACTATTCCCAAAACTGAAGTAACTCTGAGTGGTGTGGGAAAATGTGCTTTCGAAACTATCGTGTGTCATACTGTCTGAATGTTTAATCCATCTTCTCCATTGACATTTCAATTATATTTCAAGATTATTACGGCTTCTTGCATTAATCTTATATACCACCTATCTTTCTTTCCAAAATATAAAATCTAATTTAATCATCTTACAAGTAAGTGTAGAATAATTATATATGCTGCTTTTGTTCCCTCGATACTTCTTTTACATTTCAGTTTGTCAGTCTGATGTGTATAAATAAACATCTCTACGCTATCCTATCCGCTATTCTCCGTTTCCTACTGGTTAACTTCCATTCATCTTAATACGCATTATTTTTGCTTTGCTGGCTAAAGGACTTCTTCAAATAGAGATTTCTGAAGATTTTAGTTTATTCATCATTTGCAAACTTATGTGTGTGGTCGTGGTCTGGTCACTATAAGCTCAGACCACACCTTTATCGTATATTATTCCATAAAAACACTGTCGTATATTAATCCAAACCGGATACATGCTTTTGGCTGAACCAATAGTGCACACGATAATGAAAGAGAGGCCAAGAGCTCGAATTCAGTTCATTACTATTTGGCACTTAAGATTAAAAATAGGGTACAGGTTATGCCAAACTTTCCATTAATAACAAGTACTTGCTACCACGAGTCCTTCATACTCCTAACAGATGGAGTAAACAATACTCGATCTAGTCCAAGCCTAAGAACACTTTGTTTAGCTCGTAATATATGCAACTGCAGAACGAGAAGTTATGAATTCGAACCTAAACTGCGTGTAGTCCTGCACTTCCTGCTACCTTTACAGTCATCAACTGACGGTTTCAGCTATATAACACTTCCCAATGCTAAGAAACGGCTACAGTTCACAGCAGCAGAGAGAGTGCTACGGCTGCACACACGGCACTAATCATTTACCTCAAGGATAGATGACTACTGTATTTGATGCTGTCCTTAAGTAGCAGAATAATTAGTATTCTGCCTTATAATTCAGAGCGTAAGATCTGCGAATACCTCTGCTTAATCATAAACTGCAGTGAATTTAAAAAATAACTCTGCGAACGTAAATTAATGTTCGTTGGTTTCACTGGAAAAGAAAAATTAAAAAATAAGATACAATAAAATAAAACTGGAAAGATATGGCGGCTATATATTCAGCTTTTGAAATCAGCTGTTGCTAAAATCGCCAGGAAGATAATTTGAAGAATTCTTTCAAGTTACAATTTTGAACTGTAGTGAGGGCATTAGACTGAGGCATTATTAGAGGCTTTAGAAATATTGAAGGTTCTTAGAAATTTCTACGGAAGGAATTAAGTATATTTGACTTTCCTTAAAATTTTCTAAAATTGATAGAATCGAAGTATCCAAAGAATTAATTCTGAAAATCTGAATTCTTTTCAGTCTGCAATAGACAATGTATCTATCGAAATGATGGATCACTCAATTGCAGAATGCTGATAGTTGTGTGCCTGTGCGTATGTTACGCAGATTTGTATGAAAATATGTATTCTAGCAGTTAAAACTTTGGTAATTTAATAAGCAAAGGATACTTGAAATTTACGTTGAAGATCAAATTTCTAATGCTAAAGATCTTTTCTATTTGTTAAAGGTCCATGTAAACAATTTTGAGCATTAAACCTTCTAAGACATAACAATATTTTTGTTTAAGTTTCAATCTGAGGACTGAAGAAAACGTTTCTAATAATCCACGCAACTGTAAGTAAGTCGGTGATATGCTGGGCGTCCATTAAAAGAAGATACAACTTTTTTATATTCATAAGAAAACTATGGCAAATAATAATTTATTTTATTTCAAAAGCATATTGGCAGTCGCCGAAGTTTTTTTATTTTATAATTAACATTTCTTCCTTCACGCCTTTGGCTGGCTGGAAAACGTAGAAACTTGATTTATTCAATGCGAACTGTAACGTGTTAACTTGTTAATTTATTGCAGCCTTCCTTCATTATGTAAAGAAATGTTATCTTTGCTGAAAACAAGATATGACATGGTGTGATTTTACTGGAACAGGGTGGTCACTCTATTAGGCCATCACGCCCAATTTAATGGTTAGGAAAATGTGAATCTAAACAATTGCGAGCATCCAAAGACCTATGGGAAGAGCCACCATTTTGCTGAAAAATGGTGTCTGGACTATCCTACAGTTGTAACTACAAATTGTTCAACTATACATGATATCAGAAACAGTTGCATAGTACTAGTATACTGACCGATATTCATTACCTTCGAAAGTTAGTTCCATGTTGCTTTGAGCTTTTCAACCATGGATGGATACTTGCTTATGTAGCAGTTCTTTTGTATTGTGTCCTGAAATTTTTCATGTATGCTATAGAATTTTATTACATAACATGTGATCATATCATATCATAATATGGAAACTATCTTCTCTTGTAACGAAGTGGTTACTTTTCTTTCTATATTCTCTGAAGCGTTTAATATAATTTAGCATCAGACTCCTCAAATTTTCTTTGTTGCCATCTGTGCGTGAAAAAAAATTATTAGGTACTACAGTTTTTCTGAGAATAAGAGCAAGAACTTTTACATTTCTTTTCTGGACATCTTGTATAATCTGAACTGTAACTTTTATTAAAGAACTGGAACGGTAAGAACTTCATTTTAGTTCCTACAGTTAAAGGGTTTCTTCTTTGTCTAAAAGCTTTAATCAATGTCCGGCAGACTCTAGTAGACAATAGAACGAGTTATCGCCTTAGCCTGAAACAAATTACCAAACCTAAAAAAAAGTAGAAATTACCCTCTTATATAACTCTTAAATGAGCTGAAGGCACTACATGTGCTGCAGACGAATATCCGCTGCTTGCGGGTATGCAACATAACATAAGATAAAATAATTTCGATGTACAGGGTGATCGTAATTAAACATGGCCTATTCAGAGCACTCTGTAGCTGTAATTAAAATGCGGAATGATTGGTAATTAAAATGCGGAAAGATAGTTTAAAGGATGCGCTGAAAGATTTCAGAAAAAAAAAAGATCGAATCATTTCCGCTAGGTGGCGCATTACAGGCAAAATGCTTGGAAAGACATGCAGAAGTAACTGTGGGGTGCTTTATATTTTCGAGATCGAATGAATAGCATTTAGTTATGATGACTATAGTTTGCTAGAACATGTATTCATCCTGAAACTGTTTTACGAAAACCAGGGAAATGCTGTGGCAGCACTTCATGAATTTCGAAGTCGAAAGAAGTTGCGCCAGGGACCAGTGTCTCCACAAGGTGTGGCAGCAGACATATCTTGATTCGAGAAAACTAGGATCGTTATGCATTCAGTGTTGGAGAGAGCGAAAACCTATTAGTGCAGAAGTCGTTTCAGAGATAGTAACGGCCGTTGTCGAACTGTCACTGACAAACGATCATGACATCAGTAATGGAATAATAGTATCGTATGGAATAGTAGGGAAATAGTGCACTTTTTTCGTTTAAGATCAGCCACAACCAGCATCTACTTGTTACCAACAATGACCGTCGTGCTTCTTCTTCGAAGAAAATAACGATAATGGCACTGTAACATTCTCTGTAACGGTTATCAGATATCGTGACATGTTCAATAGTTTCGACTTATTTCAACTTCAGGAGCGATAGTGCCTTGCTTTACCACTTTTATGCAGGATGTTCCCCTCCACACAATGAACTCTTGTGTGCAGAAGTTTCTGTGCAGCATTTTACCGATGACAGGCTGATTAACCGTTCTTTCCCACAATTTGTTTTTTTTGATCTCAATTCGAATGAATTTTGGTTGGGGACCATTTAAAAAGCATAGTTTGTTGGCCGAATCTTGCAACTTTGGCCGATCTGCATAACTGTGTGACGTTGCATGCGCGAAACATCATTGGCGTTCAGATGCGGTCATCTGTTGTAAACCTTGTTCATTGCCTGCAAGTTTTACACTTTAATGAAAAGGCTCACAATGTGCAATATGCTGTACATTGTTAAACAGTCTGTAGCAAATAAACGATGCTTATATGGGGATTTGTAGCTTGTTTGCATTTCAGTGTAATGCGCCTCGTAACGGAAATTTTTTAATTATTATTTTTTTCGGTATTTTTCAGAGCATCTTTTGAATTGTCTGCCTACAAATTTTTTGAAGTAATCCGCGTTTTAGTTACAACTGCTGAGTGCTCTGAATAGGCAAAGTTTAATTGCGATCGCCCTGTAGATAACGTTAGTCAGAAGCTACACACAAAATAGACTGCTTAAGGTGGCTCAAGATAATTAACGGTGCGTATTTTAGACTTCGGCTAGCAAGATACTAAAACCGGATTAATTTAACCGCCAAAGTTGCCAATAGTACGTAACTGTGAGGCGAGGCTGTCAGAAGCTCTAACTCTGAAAACATTCAAGCCCTCGGCTTAATTGGATACAAGTTAATTTGCATTCGAGTGAGGACTATGGAAAGAAAAGTTAAAGTTCAAATCATAATAACTGGCTAAAGCCGCCCAACCGGGATAGTGGTTAGCGACCCTGACTGCCGTACCGAAGGGCCGGGGCTCGAATATCCGGAGAAGGCATGGATGTTTGTAAATGTATAGTGTCTGCGTGGCATGGGGGGCATTTTAAATATGCGGCGAGTCCAAAGTTCTCTCGAAATGTTTGTGTTAGTGGAAGAGGGTTAGGAGATCTTTGGACCCATCCCCTACGGGGTGCTCTCCATCAGAATTGGAGGCAGAACTGAGCAAAGTCGTACTGTCACCTATATGGTGCTGAAGGCTTGCCGCGATGAATTTCGTGGACCTTCTTCTGATTTCATAGACCTGATCTAATGTTGATGTCTATCGGGAGGGGGATAAATCACAATCACCAAGAACAATATAACTGGCTAATTAACATAAAATCCTGCGCAATCATCCATGAATGGTATTGTTTAATTTCTGGTTAAGGAATCAAAAATTAGTAAAAAAACAAGGGAAATGAATTTCCGGCTTATTTGGACTGCAACGTTTAGACTTCAAAATTGAAATTTAATGGAATGCTTTAACTGAAAATAGGACGAATGATTTACACTTTTAAATTAGCAAAAAACTGAACATAAAATTCTTAATAATTTTATTCGCCGGAACATAAAATATAACATCACTTCTCAATTATCAGAAAATTGCTCATTCCGTTGTATGTCCCCCCCCCGAAGATGGTGTAGAAATCTGGTAACAAATTAAATCTGTAGACTGTAATAGACTATTTGTTCTTAACTAGTATCTTCTTAATTAGCCATTTTCCATTACTTAAATTTGTTTCATGGTTCTTAAAATGCAAATAAAAGTGCTGCTGGGTGTTTGCCTGGCAGTTGTGAGGAGATCTACAATTTTTAAGAATTTTAAATGGTTCATCAAGTTAAGTGCGCTAAAATAACAACAGTGACAAGAAAATAAAAGCAGTCTTTGTCAACGTTTATGAATTTAATTTTGCTCGCCAGCAACCATTACGAAGGTTTTCCATTTGATGATTTTTATGCGTGTTTTTCAAACTGCACACAAACGACTAAAAAAGTTTTTTTGAGGTAAATTAAAAAAAAAAATGTTGCACAGCTTGATGAAAAAAAAAAAGAGGTAAAAAAATTCTCAGTTTGGGAATGAATTCCTAAATTTGCCACCGATAAGGCTTTTCTGCGGCAGACGATTTTGGAACGCTGTAAGTGGCACATTAGCGCTCACCGATAAGGCTCTATTCTTTTCGCTTTTGTGGCATCGCTATTAAAGGTGATATGCCTTTTTGCAAAAATGTTCTTCCTTTTGAATGACTTTTTTTTGTTTAATTCATACGACGATTTTTTCCCTCTGCTTTTTTAACGTTTTATATTTGTGTGACAAGCGTTAAATCATTAGGTTTTGTGGGGGAAGTGAAGGAAAAAGAAGAATTAAAAAAATTTACCGTCAACTAGAAAAATATTTAACGGGAGTAAAATTTCATTTTTTGTACTTGTTTTTACGATAAAATAAAATGCAATAAAATCTGATTTCCTTACACACATTTATTTCTTTTTATTGTTATTATCCCCTCAAAAAGAGTGAATTGTTTGAAATATTCAGCCAATTTTCTTTTGAATAGAATTTCCAAAATAGCAGAAAACTAAAGGGAACACTTTTTTCCTCCCATTCTGCTATTGTTATTCTGTTAATTCCAAGAACCATCGCACTGCATTTGAGTCAAAAAGTGTGAAATATTTTGAATATTGGAATCGTTTTTAGAATTTATATCGACTATTTAAATTTAAAAAATACGGACGTTCTATGAACTGAGTCAATAAATTGCAGCTGTTGCATGAAAGTTGAATAAATTCGAGACAACACGGTTTATGCACTAAGAATGACTTCCGTTTATTTCAAAAGAAGTTATTTACGTTGAAAACTTCAGCAAAATGTTCTAAACTGTTTTAAAATCTATGCTGTTCATCATTCCATTCTGGAAATAATATTTTACTATGAGAGTGGAACTTCTTTGTTTTCATTCTAAGGGCTGCCCTTCAAAATATAGTCCATGCAGTTTGATTTAAAGTAAAAGTTCTATGAAAATGACAGTGGGAAGATCCGGGTTTAATTCCCAGTAAGAACAATAGAACTTTTCCAAGGAAATCCACTGCTAAATGATAACAAAAACAAACATTCACTAAGTGGATAATAATTTTACCGACCTCGGTTGAACGACTGGGGTTTCTTTCTCCTAACTGGTTGCTTTTTAAGTTGGGGAGAGGGAATAAGACTATTTCTGCCTTTTGTTTTCGCAGGTAATAGTTAACACATCATTTTGATAATCTGAACACCTTGCCGATTCCGTTGGCAATGTGAAGATGGCTTCGGTAAGCTATCCTGACAGGTAGAAGTAGATATTTAAATGTCAAAAGATGCTTGTTTTCTTTGATTTGCTTATATGTGTTTTGAATAAAAAAAAAGTAATGCCATTTGAGAATCAATATATGAATTTCATCAGGTTCAATGTGTTATATTGTATTTTGGTGGATGTACACTCACGTTTGTGAAAATTGCAACACCAAGAAGGAATCGTCATAATTGAATGCAATTTAATACACAGTTGAGTGGTAGTGGTACAAATAAATGATTAAATGTTCAAAGCAAACAAACAAAAACAAGAGATCAGAATCAGTATTTTGTGTGGCCACCACGCGCCGCAATAAGTGCTGCTACACGACGTGGCATGGAGTCAAACAAAGTTTGAATGTCTGACTGAGGAAGAGCATTCCATATCGTTTGTACGCATACCCAAAGTTCGTCTGCAGACGCAACAGGACGAGGATCACGAGCAAGACGCCGACCAATGACATCCCACACATGTTCAATTGGCGACATATCCGGGGAACACGCAGGCCAAGGAAGAAGTTGTACCTGCTGCGCTGCAAAGAAGGATTTAACAATCCGAGCAGTATGAGGGCGGGCATTGTCCTGTTGAAATACAGCGCCTGGCAAGCTTTGAAGGAAGGGAACAGCTTCGGGCTGTAGAACTTCACGGATATACCGGTTGCTGTTCAGATTGCCCACAATTCGTAGCAATTGAGATCGTCTATGATATGCTATGGCGCCCCAGACCATAACTCCGGGTGTTCGTCCACTGTGGCGTTCGATAATGCACTCCGGAAGGTGGCGTTCACCGGCATAGCGTCTGACACGAATGCGGCCATCATGGTACCACAAATTAAAGCGGGATTCGTCAGAAAACACGACATGCTGCCAATCAGCACGCCAGTCTCTATGCTGATTGGCCCATTGTAGCCGCAGGCGGCGATGGTCGTGCGTTAGGGGGATCCTGTATAAAGGAGTCCGTGCGCGCAGTCCACACTGCAGCAGACGTCTACGAATTGATGAAGCACACAATGAAACACCTGTAGCTATTGACCACAGTGCTGCCAATTGTCTAGAGGAAGCTGTACGGTCCGTCCGCGCCATGCGGACCAGGTGTCTATCATCGCGAGCTGACGTCACATTTCGGGGTCCACTCCCGGATTTCCGAGTTGTCCGACACTCGTCCGTCCACTGCTTCCAAACGCGCATCACTGTGCTGCTGTTACGCTGCACACGAGAGGCTACTGCACGATACGACAATCCAGCTTCGCGAAGGCCGATGATTCTCCCTCGTTCAAACTCTGTAAGTTGTTCAAATCTCGCTCTCTTTCGTCGACGAGGCATAAGTACAGATTGAGTTAACGTTTACCACTAGCAGATAACCACCGATAACCATACACGCCTCGCTACAGCCGTCTATTTATTCGGATCCATCAGCCGTTCAGAGAGCGCTGCTCAGCATACGCATGCGCTACGGATTTGCAATTCTAATCATTTGCATATCATGCGCTACTTTGCATTTCCTGAAAATTTCAGCTCACTCGCGTAAGTCCTTCATGGTGTTGCAATTTTCACAAACGTGAGTGTATTTAAGCGAATGATAAGAATAATGCAGAAACAAATATTGCTTTTAAAATGATGTGCTAGTGTAAAAAATTAAATAAACTTCTTTGTCACCCTGGACTGTATTTCACAGACAGTCATCTTAAGGTTCTTTGACAATGGATTGGGAGATATTTTAACAAACAGTAATATGGAGAATAGAACTCCAGAGAATCGCAAATGGGAGTTATTATTATTATTATTTTTTAATGGCGGGCATTAGCCATTTCGGCTTTCGTCACTACTAAGGCCAGAAGTGGTGATCATTTATATCTTTATCACTTAATAGGCCGGCCACCGTTATCTCTTACGAGGGGACAGACAATTTATATCCATGCCTTCCGCGGGATTCGAACCCGGGCCCTTCGGTATCGCAATCGGCTCTCCTAACCGCTATACCGTCTGGTTGGCGATGGGAGATATAGATTGGTGATTATTACATAGGGATGTTTAATTATGCCAAAACATTACGGGGCTACTTGCCTTAAAAGAGATGCTTTTGCGAAGAGAATTTTAAGGAAAATCAATTGCACTGCGTTGCTCGTAGTTTCTCTAACACTGTCTCCGAACTAGACGGATCTGCTCCGTAAAAAATTCAGGCTCACCAGCGGCCGAACGGTAAAGTCGCTGAACACAGGGAGTTCGGTCCGAGTTTCGAATTCCGCAAACGGGCTTTTCGTGGTTTTCCCAATGTGTAACGTGTATACTAGCCAGTTTCCCTTAAAAAGTCCTCCTCGAAGGCACCTCTTCGTTTAGGCAGATAGCCCTACTGTGCTCAATAACTCAAACCAAACCGTAAGAGATGCTGCATTCTGTGTGGAATTCGCTGTAAACTTAAATGGTTATTAAAATATATTTTTAAATCTTCACATTATATTGTAGCAATTTAATTTGCTAATCTAAATTTTTTATTGTCGTTAAGAACTTTTTATTGCTTTTCACAAGGCATAAGCTATTTCATTTATTTGTAATAAATTATTAATTCACAGAGATGTTGCCATTTTGAGAACTATAAGTTCTTAAATTCATATTAATTGCTTGTTATTATATTATTAATATTAATTGCCTGTTAACAAAGCTATTTAAAAACTATATACGCGCACTTCTTAAGAATTTCTGCTTTATCTTAATTATTTACTAACGTTTGTAATTAGTATAATTTGTAAAAAATTATTTCATATAGTTTGTTAGAAAACTTAACTGATATTTTAATAAGTATTTCATCATTATTGTGATTAATAAAGATGCTTTTAACGCCATTATGTACTTTGATACATAATAATAATTTATATGTCGCCTAAGTCCTATTTTAACTTATTGCTATTCTTTTGAGAGAGATTGAAAATAACTTAGATTTTAATGATGACAATTATGAATTTGACAATACTTTACCTGTGTACTACCAAGAAAACTATCTATACCAAGAGAACTGTGAAAAATTGCATTTTCTAGAGGAAAAAAAAGTACTGTGTGTTTTAATTCTCACATTCATCATATGCCAAAAAATACGATAGGGCTTCAACTGGATATATTGGTGGTCGCGATATGAAGAGTGAAACTTAGAATGTATGGTGAAAGGGGAACATCAGAACACTGGCGAAAGGGGAACACCAGAACCTGCCTCTTCGCATATCTATTAACAACGAACACATCACTGCAATCCACCGACTACAAGGGAGCTCTAGTTCGAAGGTATTTTATAAACACTCCAAACTTCATCATAAGATCACCAGTACTGTCTAGTATTTTTCGGAACAAGACCAAGGTATTCGCCAGTAATAGCTGGTATGAAGTAAGTTTTTATCTTAGTGTACGTACTTTTCAAAATAATAACCATTTAAATACATTTTGGAAAGATAGCACGGAGCGTGCATAAGATGCTTGACTTGATCAGTAATATCAGGGGACAAAACCTGTGTCACTGTATGGTAAAGTTCTGATGTCCCATCTGCTTATTCCTATCCGGTCCTGTTGATGACTCAGAGTTAATAATAGATGTCGCAAAGGACACCTATAACGGACTGCAGCCTCTATCAGCCTGCTAGCAATGGTACGTCACGGTATCACATGTTCAGGAAATGGGAGTATATGGTTCTGAATGGAGGATAGAGAAGCTGTCAGTGCACTTTTGCTAGATACCAGTATCCTATAATTCTCTTAAGAAGATGTCCTTCTAAGCCTGCCATTACCCTTATGACGCTTAGAGGTACATTATCGGAGCTATTGATTCCATGATGATGAACTGTGCTACTGCCTCGAGCCAGGAGATTCTTTGGAACAGCCACCCAGATATCCTGACAGCGGTAATGCGACACTTATCGAATTCAGTCCATTGGCTCTGCTGTCACTGAGTTTTTCTTCAGGATACTTACATTTTCTAATGCAAAAACACATACGCAGGCTTAACTGCAATTGAGCCATTTAGCTGTTAGGTGTTGTAAGTTTTCCATTAGACCCTTTCTATGAGTTCAGCGGATATCCATGTTCTCTCATTTTTAGGTATGACTGAGAAATTTGCATACTAAGTCGAACGGTTTTTCTTGGTGCGTGGATTTTTTTGTTACAGAATTTTTTTCTATATTGTGAAAAATTAATTTTCTTATTATAGCTAATTTCATCCCGTAGAAAGATAAAAAGAGAAGATAATCATGAGAAAATAATTGAGTTTCAATGAATATCTTCATCATTTAATATCGAGAATACATACGGATAATGTATAAAAAAAGCAAAATGCGAGCAATTTTTCACAAGCCTCTCGCTCCAATGCACAAGTAACGTTTTTCATGTAAAAGAGTTTCAACTTTGTTGGAACTTGGATGGGAAAAATTATACATTATTTTTTAAAGGAAGAAAATAAAATCTTGATATTGTCCAAGATAACATTTACAAATAGAATGACATTAACATTATACGCAACGTAGAGTAAGCATTGATACTTTTTTCAGATTGTCAGGAAAACTACTCAGTCCTGTTGCAGACGGCAGTAGCATCTGCACTGATTGAAACCAGTGTCGAATTTTGAAATGTGGCACTCTTTCGGAATTTTTTGTGGGTTGTCGGAATTAATTTCATGTGAGGAGCTCCGCTTATTACACCGTGTCGGTTGAATTATCCGTTCTCTTTAAAGGGGGGATTACGGCTGATTTACAGCGAGGATTTTCCCTTCCCCGCCCCTTGCTTTCCTCAATCCATTCTCGTTTGCAACGACATTTCCAAGTCTGGCCTTCGACAGCGCCATCTCGTAGATAATCGGAGCGGATGCCTGGTCGAATCAACCTTGACCCCAAGGTCTCCTCGCAAGTTTTATTTACTTACATTCTTTCCTATTTTAGGATGGCAACTAGGTTTTTTTTCTTCTTTCATTTCATTCCTTCATTTATTTTTTGATAGCGTGTAGCCTGAGCTCTTGCAATCTCAAAGTTCTCTCCGTGATCAGCGTGACGAGTTCAAGAGTTGATCGTTCATCATGCTATCCCATGCCCCGTAGATATTCCTGTACTCACTGGATTATTTATGGACTACGAAAGATTAATTTGCCAGAAAATTTGTGACTGTTAATTGGCCGTAAAGAAGTTTATATAACCTAATGAAAGTGCTGCATGTTTTAAAATGGGGTAACTTCGTCACGCAACTCTCTCGAAACTGATATTATTGAAAACTGACTAAATTTGTAAAATACTCTAGAAATCAATAAACTGAGAGTCTATTTTCAGTCATGTGTTTCATCGTATGAGTCTCGGAAACTATTTTCGACAATATTGAAGGGCGAAATTAGTATCTGTAGCCTTGTTAAAAGTGGATTTTAATATACAGTCAGTTCATAGAATTCATTTACGCTGCCTTTGCTTTTCGCAACCATTGGTTGTAGTTATTCACTTTCAGTTACAAAAATGTTTTAAATGACATAAATATTCATGTCACCCTATTTATAAGTTTTAAAAAGTCAATGTTGTTAAAAATTTAACTAACTATAAAAATTAACTAACTTTTTTTGCGATCGTCCCGTATCTCCTTCAAGTTCGGTTATAAAATAAATTAGGCCAATTCGAGGTTCACATTTTTCCATTTATTGTCATTCACTGAGATTCCTTTTTGATTTATTAATATGTGGAATTCTTTAGTATGTAATTTTGTTACATATTCTGAAAGCATTTTCAAAGCGTTGACGCAAGTAATTTAAAGGTTTCCAAATGCTAATCTACACTGACTTCCAAAAGTTAAGCACACAATGAAATTAACTCTTTTGGAAAGCGTGTTTCAAAATGAATAGTTGAAAATAGCTGCGGATAATGATGGTAGTATGTTAATATCGTGCGCTACAGCCAATCACGATTGACTGTCTGAATATATGCTAATTAGGCAGTAGTTCAAGACGCCATCATTCTGAAGAGTTTGAAAAAGTTCATTTAAATGCTAAAACGAAGTGTTTGTAACTTTTGCGGGGAAATATTTGATGATGTTCGTGTTTTATGGCTGAAAGAAGACGAATGGCACATAATGAGCACTGGCGTGGTGTCGAGGACATTGAATTAGAAGGATTAAAGTTGCCGCTGCTTTCTTTGGCATTGATCATTCGGTAAATTCTTGAATGTGAAAACAGTTCCAAGCAAGTCAAACAGCTGTTTGGAGTCGACCATGGGTTACCACCGTTTCTAAAGATCAGAATATTGCTATAGTAGCCAAGAGGAATCTACAAGCGACCTCCACGACTGTTACATCAATGGTTGCAGCATGACTTGGGTAAGACAATATCTGCCTGTTTTATGCAGAGAAGACTTTACATAAAGGGAATGTACACCCGAGTATGAATATCTGAGTTTCATTAACCGCCCAGTCCAGAGGAACAAGATTGAAATGTGGTCAGCAACATCTCAGCTGGGCTGTCTCAAATTGGCACGATGTCACGGACAAGTACAGATCTGACCTGGATTCAGATGATAAGCGTGTAAGGGTCTGGGGAGGTACGAGGCACGCGGAATCTGGCATAGAACTTTGTAGAGTGGTTAGGTTTTATCGGTGATGGAGACATAAAAATGAGCAATGCTCTCGTCGGATTCGAACACCGGGCCTCCCGATTACCAGCAGGACGTGCTAAGGGGTAGGACGGAGAAAATATTTACTCTCCCTTTTAAAGGGCGAGTGGAGATGGGGGGAACTCAATTACCAAATCCTAGTGGTGACGAATTATCGTCCTTCTCCTCTTTTAGTTCGCGCGCCATTTTTAGGTGTTGCATTTGCTCTGAAAGCTTTAGTTAAGTCTTACAATCGGCTATTTCTAACGTAGCAATAACTCCCTAATTTGTCTAGTAAGATTGTAAAACTTAAGCTTTCAGAGGATTTGCAACATTACAACTTTACAACTTCATCTAAGGTTACTCATACAGCGGCAGACGTTTCATGCTGTGGGCTAGAATCTCAATGCGATATCGTATCCAACTACAGGTCTATAAAGACGGTTGTGACGGCTGTATGACGTCGAAATGAAGTCCTACACCCCATTCTGAAACTCTGCGTTGCAGCCTTTAGTCCCGATTTTTTTCCTTATAAAGATGAGAACGCCCGCCCTTTCGAGCCAACATCGTTACTGAGTAGTTAAAGAGAGTAGGCAATTCTCGTATGGAGTGACTGAGGTATTCCTCGATCGTAATCCATTGAAAACTTTTAGGTGCCCTCGAAAGAAAGGCCTTTCGTCTGCATGTTTACCTCCTCCAGCCAATTTCAGACAGCTGGAAACTGCCCGAATAAAGAAAATGCCATTGCTAGCGTCTGGGATAGTTCATTACTTGTTTGAAAGCATGGATAATCGCTGTAAAATTTGTGGGAAGTTTCACAGTAAGCACCTGCATTATTAATATCATGTTTCTCTGTATCTTTTCAGCTTTAAACATAAATTTATTAATGACCCAAATGTGATGTCATCATGCAGTTTGCAAAAGTCAAATATTGTTTTCATCTGTGTTTTTAACTCTTGTTTTTATTTATGCATTATTAATTACATTTGATACTTTCATATGCAATTTTTTGTTAATCAAAGCTTTATTTTTCCATTTTTGTTGATTACCGTCGCAATTTTAATTGTTCGAAGCCATTGTAATTGTCAAGTAGAAATTTTATTGGACTAGAAATATGTTTCCTTTTTAACATAATAATATTCTGTGCCTTCCACTATTTTCTTGAACACAAATTCTACCTAGATTTATGCGATGATCTGCTTATCAATGCTCGAACCTAACCTTTCCTAAACCGATATTTCAATTTTAGTTACATATGAATTTAAGTATTGCTCTCCTGATGAATTTTCAAGAGACATGGTTTCAAGTTTTAAATTATCTTCAGTTGACCGGCGGCCTATTCTATGGACACCCTGAATTTATATCTAGCATTTAATAGCAGTAAGTTAGCTACACGCTCTGTAAAATGAAACGGGAGGCAACAGAGTGGCTTTCTCTCTTGTACTGCTATAAAATCCATTACAGTACTGCTGTATTGTCCCTTACGGTACTGCTGTAAAATATTTCCGCATTAAATTGTTTAGCATTTTATACAGAACACAGTGACCTGTCTTGTGGTGACTACTTTTGTACCATTTTTTGTTTGACAACGTCAGTATCATCTCAGTAAGAAACCATCTCCACAGAAGACCAAAATCTGTGGTGTAACTTGAGGGAGGGGGCGTCCACTCTTGACGGCACACTTTTAAAGGAAGCATTGTTATCTGAACATAGAGGTTAGTTATATGGATTTTCGGAGCAGAAAGAAGGAATAGTTTTTATTGGATTATAGCAAAGCTTACTACGGCTATCTGTCTGGAGGAAGGATGTCTTTGGGGAGCCTAATCTGAACTAAGGTCGTATAAATAGGGAACTGCTTCATATTCACTTAACGAAAATCGCGCTAGCTGGTATTCATGTTTTGCATGCGTGAACATAATAAGTCACATAGTTGTACATAAGATTCCAGATACCATTAGGCATTTTGTTTTGGAACAGGAGATATAAAAAATGTGCAATATCGAAAAATGTGAAACATTAGCTATTCATTCCCAGGAATGTGAACTCTGGATCTTCCAAATGGTAGTCAAACGTGCTTTCGAATTACATTACGAAGGGATGCTGTAAGGAAGGAAGAAAATCCTTAACAAGGTAAACTCTGAAAACGCTCATGTTGTCAGCCCATTCTTTGGGATCTGACCGTAAATCAAAGTACCATTATTCAAAGTGTAGTATTATTCAAACATCCTACCCATTTGATCATTGGTGAAACGAAATATTTATTGTCATGCGAAACTGAATTGAGAATTTTGCAATGAGCAGAGTAGTCAAAGAAATTACAAAAATTTTCAATAGCTTCATGTTTTTTCCAATGCTTTCCTTAATCCATAAAATTTTTTGAATGAAAAATAAGAATGCTAATTAAATTATGATCACAATGATCAAGTTCTTCATGGAGAAATAAATACTTTAGAGTTACAGTAACTGCTTGAGAAGACAAAACAGAGATGTGGGAGGAATTTCATGTTGAATATGCAATTGATTCTAAAATATAGTTTCCAGAATGCAGTTCCAAATATTGCCGCGAATTTCCGTGACAATTTCTATAGGTATAACTCATTGCGAGAGGAATTTTTATAAATATGAAGGGTAAAAAAGCACCTAAAATATAAAATGTATGCCTTGCATGAAAAGTCTTATTTCTCTCTTTACGGAAGTGAAATGAAATAAAGTTCGTTGAAATTAAGGTTTTATTTCAAAGATAAACGCAAAGTTTTTGTTTATTTTCTTATATATCGTTTTGATATTTTGTAGGCTTTTTTTTTGGTGCACAACAACAGTTGCAAACGGATCGCCCCTGAAGGCGAAAGCTTTGGGTACGCCAGTGACTGAGGATTTAAAACATCCGGAAAATCTATGGTTTCAGATGATTTTTTTTTAAGAAAAGATTATTAGGTTAATGTTTCTCAACCTGTTTTGCCCCATGCACTCTTTTCACCATTTCTAGATCATTCCCTCCCCTCCTTCTTTCCAAAACTCGAAAAAACGTACGTATTTATTTAGATATAGATAAATTTTCAACGTGTTTGTAAATTAAAAAGTATAGAAAATGTTTATAAATACCAAAACTTGAATAAAAGTAGGTTTTTATATTCATAAAACTAAAACTAAATGTTTAACAGCTAAATAAAATGCTGATAGCGTTCTGCCTCCCTGAAACTATGAAATTCTCCTCAAGGGGGGATTTCCCTGCTCGGGAATACCTGTGTTAAGTAATGTTAATTAAAGCAGAATATCATTTCTAAATTCGCATTGAAGATTCATTAGGGTTTTGTTTTAAGCAAGAGACATGAAAAATGACCAATGCCCTCGCCGGAACTCGAACCTGGACATCTCAAATACGCGCCGAGTGTACTACCGTTCCCCCGCGAAAGCATGTTGGAAGGAAGGAGAAAATATCTTATATACTCCGCCTTTTAAAAGGCGACTGGGGGGTTAGGAAACGCAGTCGGTGACGAATTATTGTCCACCATCTTTTAATTTGGGCCCCATTGCAGAATCATTAGTGTGTGTGTTTTTTTTAAATGCGGGAGACGCGAAAAATATGCAGTACCCTCGAATGTGCTACCGTTACATGACGAAGGCATGCTGGAAGGAGGGAGAAAATACCTTTTAGCGTGTAACGCAAAATTCGATTTAAAGGGGGGGGGGGTAAATTTTTTAACAAATTAAATACTCTACAAGGTTTGGCTAAAAACCATTGGCAAGACGTCATTAGATTTGAAGACCATTTATTACAAAAACTTAAAGTCTCTCAATATGTCTACCAATTTTTGTCAATTTACTGGAAGGTATCGTGCACCGCCAGCATATCCCTTTTTGTTGATGTCTCACAGTGACCGTCCTATATCACTGATAACCTCCTCCCTACTCTCGTAATGAATCCTTCGCGAAGGTTCTTTGCTACAGTGGATGAGGATCCGTGACAGCCCTTTCATTCTGACATGGCGTATGCCAATGGAGGAGGATGGGATTTTTTTACCAACAAGTGTCATCGTTTTCTCCTGAGAGCTAGCTGGATGCAGATGATGTCTCATGTGTACAACATGGCAAACGATTATATTGAAGGACTGTAAATTTTACGAGTAATATCTATGATAATAAACTCTATTCACGACTATCGACACGTTTCCTTTAGTTTTAATTCAACATCTGTATTTTACTAAAATGGGAAAACCGTATCATGTTGCTATTTATACATATCATGTAAAACCACGAAATAGACAACAACGTGTCATTCAGCGATCGTTAGAATCGGGATGTAGGAGAATTACTACAGTTCGTGATTTAGTCATTCGGCCATCAGGAAAAGGAAGGAGGATGAAAACAGAAATTTTTCAATAATCGAAATCTCATTGTCGGTAAAATATCAATTTAGAGATAGCACATTTGCTGTTAACGTGAGCTTTCATGTCTTATATGTATATGTCCATTCCTTTATTTGTAACTATGTCACACACATTTGCATTTTATTTTATATCATCCATTTCTCCACTATTTATTTATGCGGAATAATAAAGCTGGCATGATAGAAGCAGGAGTCAAGAATTTTCAATCATCTGTAACCCTTCTACTGGTTAATGAATGCAGCGAACGCATATTATGGATATTATGGGAACACTCGCTTTGTTTACATTGACAGTAACGCCCCATTACCAGGAGTAGGCGATCCATTGTGCAAATTCAAATATGTGACAAACATGGGCGGATGAATGAAGTCGTTCCAAAGCGTCACTCGTTAATTTGAATAAGAGGCGTTGAAACATAAAGTTAAAAGTAAGCGGCAAACTGGGAGATTAATTATTCCATGCCCTAACTTGTATTTTCGCAAAGGAAACCGAGTGACACGAGGTGAAGCTTCGAAGTAGCATGTCAAGTTCTTATGGACTTATTATTTTAAAATGTATGCATTTGGTAGCTATATAAGCACAGCATTAGTAATAATCTGTTGCTTATTACTTATGGAATTATTTTTCGTTGAGCTGTTGAACTTTGCTCTATTGTTCTTCTTCTAGGTTTGTTGTATGAATGTACATGAAGAATAAGAAATGTTTTGAATTTAGGGAAAGGATATCAAATACTGTTCTGATTGTTTTTTAAATGCATTTTATGACATATTTATTAGTTGCAATTTGTAAAAATATACGAAGGAATAAAATTATATTTCGGCATATAAATTTGCTTACATTTAGTATGGAAAATCTTACCTTCTGCTTGCAGTACTAATTAATTGCCAGGTTTTATTCAGCTCAATCATGGTGTTTCTTGCTAGGATTAAAAGTTTGTCGTCGATTTTTAAACTATTTCCTGATAATCCTTAAACTTTGGTTAGTTTGATGTATTTGATTATGACAAAATACTCGAGAGTTGTTTGCCTCATGGGAGAGATGCCTTCGTGGAGGACTTTTTAAGGTATACTGACGCGTATGCACGTTGCATATGGAGAAAACCACGAAAAACCCCTTGCTGCCATCATGAGTGTTCGGCGACTTTACTGCTTCACCAATGTTGGGGTTTTCAGACTAGGAATAGACACCATTAATGAATGACAATAGAATGTAGTGAGGAGATTTTTTAAAATCCGATTTAGATTTGTTTAAAATTTAATGGTGAAGCGATTTTTTTTTTCATTTTTCTTCGTTTAACGGGCAAAGCTATAAAACTCAGAAGTCTACTGTTTGCAACATTGGGTACAGCGGGAAAAGTCTTTTGAAAATCCATACCTTTTCTTCCTGCAAAACTAATCGTAGCTGAAATCCTAGTTTCTGCCGACTCGATAAGAACCATTCCCGCGTATATTGAGGATAAAAGATGAACGTGTTATTCAGGGATCCCGCGTTTGGAGGGTTAAATGAAATTAACATAAAATTTTTAGTCATTTTTAATTTTTGGGGGAACTTTCGAAAAATCTTGTGATTTTCCTGTCTATTTTATGCTTGTTAATTGAAAAATCCAATATTTAATAACGTATCCGTTCAACAGTCTTCTGCCAGTTTATAAGTACTCTTTCTTCCTTCTTCCCTGTACAGATATATTTCCCGTTTATTATTAATTTCCTTTTAATAATCTTAAAAACAACTCAGTTTAATGATTGATTAACATTTAAAATAGAACAATTGAAAGTAAAATAATGATTATTCAGTGTTGGAAAGCGACTTAGAATCAGTTCGACAATAATTTAATAGATAATGCGTTATTCAGACTTAAAAAAAATTCTGAAAACGTTCAGATTTTATATTACGAAAAAACAGAAGCATTTTTTTTTTTCATTTACAAACAAATATACATTTCGAGGGCATTGGACTAATGACGCATTGGACTGAAAATATTTAAAAACAGTACATATTTAGAATTTCTGATAGACAGATTCGCGCGTTGGAGATAAACGTGTTTTATACGCTACAGTGCTGCCACTGCTAGCTTTGAAATTGCTGAGTTTTTTTAATCAAAAATTAGTTTAAGTTTTACAAACTATGAAATAGACAGTAAAACAAACTCGAAATTCCAAATTCGGGTTTCCAAGTGCCCGTGTTCGGGTGGAGGACTATGTTATTCAAAATTTGATGAGTTTAGATAGCGTTGATTTTCACAGTGCGAGAAACATACATTCATTCATGTAGATTCGTCATTATTTAGTTTATTTAAATATAATACAGCGTATTAATATTTGGTGGCAATAATTTGAAAAGTGATACGCCGTTTATAGTGATTCGACGTAAAATGCCGTTTCGAGACTAATAGCCCTTCTGCGATAACGCCCATTTGGCTAATAATGGGGGGGGGGAGAGGAAAACAAAAGAACAAATGATAAAGTTTTTATAATGTAAGCTTTTTTTTCTTTAAAATTGCTAAAATAATTAAAGAATTAAAAACAAGAAAATAATTTATTGTATAGATTAATGGAAACAAGAGCTTAAATAACTGTTTTCACAACATTCATCTGCAGTATTATATCAGGAACAATAAATGCTTGGGCGCTTAAAGAACGAAATATAATAATCGAAATTAATTGTTAAAATTATGAGCAATTATCTTTTTTAATTAATCAAGGGCTTCCTAAATGGATTGTTCATTCCCGTTTTTATGGAATTTTTATAAATTCAAATACTTTTTTAATTGATGGTGCCAATTAGTGTGTAACATGGCAGTGAATTTCCTCGTATAATAATAATTCGGCAAGATACATAACATAAAACAATTACCAATGAATAAATTAAATAAAATAAGATGATAGATGAAAGTGATATTCATCTTTATGTCATAGGGTAGTGGACTCAAACTCAGATTGGATGCGGACCGCATGCACAATCTTGAATAAATCTGAACAACAAAATAAAAAAAAATTATTAACAAAATTAAAAATATTTAAAATAAATTTTTATTTTCGATTACTAAATTATATCAGAATTATGTAAACAATAATAATAATATCGCGATGGAAAAGAATCAAATCTATTTCCTACCTGAACTGTAACGTTCGCTACCTGCAAGATATTTTTCTTCGTTACAGATTTTGTAATTAAAATGTATTGAAGAGCTAAATATTAAATTTTTATGCTGAAACTTATTTTAAATGATTCTAACATAATTAATCATTAACTAATTTAATTTAAATTAAAAAATAAACAAATTATGAAAACTTTCTTAAGTTTTCAGAGAAAACTTTCCAGTCGATACAAAACATTAGAATAAGCTGTGACAACCTAGTCTCTATCTCTTATTTATTAAATTTTGCCTCGACGCATAAATAAAAATACGTGTATTTGTGTCTAAATAATTATAAGTTTTTTATTTCTTACTTCAGTTTGACACTTGACGCCGTGTCGATTTTGAAGTTTGTAGCTTTGAAGAGAAATTACTAGAAATTAATTATCTTCGTCGTGGATGCTATTTGTCAGTCGAGTTCTTTCCTTATCAGTTTCCTACCATTGTGAAATAAAGCTATTCACATTGTAGAGACGTGAGGATTTATTTGGAAGCAGGAGACATGAAAAATGAACAATGCGCTCGCCGAGACTCGAATCACGGACTTCTCGAATACGCTTCGAGCGGGCTGACCACTACACTAAAGGCATGCAAAGAAGGCTGGCGACATACCTTATAACACATAAATGTATTGCCAGACAAAACGGTTATTCTAAGCACGAAAATTCATCATTCAGCGTATTTATTTTGTGACATGAAAGAATAAAGGTTAAATTTGTATCTTCAAATTTTTGAACAACATTTATATAGCACCGCTAAATTAATTAGCCCTATATATAGATTTTCTGATGCGCTTTTCATGTTCGTTTTCAATTGATGATGAAAATAACTAAAATCTTGAAATCTTTGCAGGCGCCATATTTGCAATGTATTCGCGGACCGCATAAAATTGCTTCAGAAGCTTCATGTGGCCCGCCAGTTTGAGACCACTGCCACGGAGGCCTAATAGTCACTGCGCCAACGGCCTTTCAGTCAGCGCCAACGGCGGAATGAGACCACTGTATAGGGGCCTAATAGTTACTGCATAGACTTCGTTTTAATCACTGCTAACGGCGGCGAAGTCAAAGTTCAAAAATTAGTTTGAGGAGAACAAAGCCCGTCCGACGCGATCTGACCTCAGCATGAGGAGAGAAAGTTATACAATTTTCATTGTCAAAAGGTAAATACCCTCAGTTGCGAATTTATGCAATGCAAATAGCCGCTTTGTTTCGGAGTATATTTATATGTGAACAGTTTTTTCCGCAGTTGAAAATTAATAAGTCTGAACAAAGAACCAGACTGGCTGATGACAATCTACAATTCATAATAAAGATAATTTTCTAGTAATTTTTCTGCAAGTGATGATCAACTTTATCGGTATCAAAACGCCATGGGGACATAACAGAAGTTTTTGGATTTCTCGAAAGTCCGGGTGTTGACAAGTCCGGGTGTTTTTATTCTAGATTAAGATTTATGTTTAGTGCGCAAACATTCTATATCAGGCGTTCCCAACTTGTCGGTAATGACCCCTTGGGGATCGATGAAATTTTAAAGGGGTCAATGATGATCGATTGGTCGATACTCGAATATGCACCAATAATTGATGGGCATAATCAAGATCTTATTGATTAAAAATTTATTTATTGACACGAAGCTATATCATATAGGAAGGAAGAAATCATATAAAATAAACATAAGGGCTTAAATGTATTAAAATTATGATGCAAGAAGAGCTGAGTGCATTGAAGGAAAATTGTTCAAGCGTATGTCTTATTCAAAACATATAGGTATGCTAAGTTTTGGAATTTTATAATTCATCCGAGAGAAATATCCCAGAATAAAAGTTGCCATCAAAGACCACATCATTGATTTTTTCCTCTTCTTACCTGTTGAAAGCAGACTTTAGTTAAACTATAATTTATTGGGGAAAACAAGAAACAGGTTGAGTATTTTTGAATGAGGGGATTTAAGAACTGAGTTAATGCCAAGTATTAAAAAATTGCATAAATATGCAAGAGTAGCCTTCACATTAATTAAAATCGAACCTCTGCGCACCTACAATGTGATTTTGTTTCTGGACACTTGTTTTATATTTGTAAAATTAAAAAATAGTAATCATATCATATAACAAATTTGATAAACCATTTTTTTTTCAAAACGGTTGTTCACATTCTTAACCTAAATGTTATCTTTAAGTTATTTTTGAGTAATTATTTGTATAACTGTTAGGTTGTATGCTGTATATTATAGAGAAAATTGTAGCGGAGCCGATGAAGAAAACTATTCTTTTAAAGAGAGTCGACGCAAGGAAAAAATATATTTGGAATCCCTAATCTAGATGTAGAATTTCTTTTGCAATTTTTGTGAACCTTTTGCGTTTGAGAAAAAGCTAGGAATGATTAAAAAATTTCATACAATTAAGGTGCAATTTATAAATGTGATTAATTTCAAATGCCATGTCAAACCAGAAGAGAAACAAATGAAATAAGGAAAGAAAATAAAACCAGAAGTTACGAAATAATGGGGAATGAACAAAAGGTAAAAACTCAAAGTAATTAAAAAGGACTGATGAAAAGGAGACACTGAAACAAAACAATGCCTACCTAATTTTATACGTAAAATTAATAGCCTCGTTATTAATCAGAAAACGAGCTACAGGCATTGAAAAATAACCTTTCGTTACTTTATGAATTGTTGAATGATAAATACGTAACATAAAGAAGGCTTTGTTAAAATACTTTATCAACAGACGATTGTAAATCAGAAACAATGGTCTCATGTATGCATGAGAATTCCTAATCTTGTTTCTTGCGATCGGAATGATTTTATTTTTCAAAGTCTGTAGCTGTTCTTGGAAACGTCAGCAGAAATGCAATAAGATAAACTAATATCAAGAAACTTAGATGTCAGTATCCGAATTTTGTTTTCTTTACAAACAGTAGAATCTGTTTTTTCATTAGCCATTTGTTGTATTTATTGGTATTTCTTTGCTGGCAGATATCGTTTCAGTATACCCAAGACTGTTTGCGCAATTCTGATGTAACTGCGATCTGTATTTTTAAGGTTTTACGCTTCAGACCTGTTTTAGACTTAAAAAAAAAATCGTATTAGAGACATATAAAAAGAGATGAGCATTGTTGGTATACTGTATTGATATCGATTTCAAAATCTCAAATCCGATATTTGGATCATTTATCAATGCGTAATATGGTCAGTACTTTCCTATATCGATAAATTTTATAGATTGCCAATATTTAATATACGTTATTCTCTGATATCGATTGTTCAACAGATTTTCGATATTTATATCTCCATCGATGCTTAATGCAGCAGTTATTTTCCGATATTGATATGCGTTTAGATTATCGATGTGTAATATAGTTGGTGTTTTCCGATATCTGTTTCAGTACCGTATTAATTAACTTAGCCTACTAGTTAGAGAACTAGGCGGAAAAAATATATTTGACTAACACTGAGATGTGTACTTATTTCTTCTGACCGAAAATAAATGTCCTATTTAATATTTGAATTTTTCCTCAAATCTTGTTAAAATTTTAAAAACATAGAAAAAAATTGTAATGGTAAAATATGAAATTCATTTTTTAATATGCTTAAATATAAAATAATAAGGAGAGAGGTTGTTTGGCTAATTAGTTTTTAATATGGCTTCAGGGTTCTAGCTATCCGGCAGTTTTTAAGGAACAAAAGGTATTTTTATTAACAAAATTTCAGTTATATTTTTCCCGTTTCTAACATTCTACTGCTCTATGAGATAACTTGGAGCAGTATAGCTGTGAAAGAAAACTTGTACTCCATCCCTCTCACATTTTAAATGATTATTATTTCGCAACTGTGAATGATGCGTGACAAGTGAGGGTATTGCTCCACTTTTTTCACGCTCTCATCATCACCACGTGATCCTCATAATTAGAAACTCCCATGTCCCTCTCCCTTGATCCTTTTTATTCGCTCCGTTTTTTTTCCGCTCATTCCAACAGAGCCGATGACATACGGCACGGGATAATGTCCCGCCTTCCTGTTTGTGTAGCGTAAGATTACCGTTTAGCACCTTTAGGACATTCTCCTCCCCCCATCTGGGCTCAGTCCTCCCATTCAATGCGGAACGAAAAAGAGAGAAAGGATAAATAAATCTCCTCAACACTCTGCAGCTGGTCGACATGTTGCTGTCGAGGGTCTGCTAGCTTGTAGACTAAAATTTAGTTGTTGGGCCCCAAAGGGGTCACTCAAAAGCCTTTTCACTTCCGGGTTGAGAAGCTCATTCGATTGTCCAAATCCCCATTTTTTCTTTTTCCCTTACGCTCTTGTCGTCCATGATTAATTGCCAAGGATTGGAAGATGAATTAGAAAAGTTGCTGACTTCGGACCGGGAACTTGAATTCGTCAAGCAACTGTTTAATGAAATTCTTCGAGGAATTAACATACTAAAGATGAGTGTATCGACTATTTTTTTTTTCTAGATTTGTTATTTGGAGTTCCCCATAGCGTTACTTGGAAATGGCAATATGATTGAAGCGTAGCAGCAAAGAAAAAAAATCATTCCCACTTTTTGTTTGTTTGTAATTCAGACCATGCAGATTAAAATTCCATGCTTGCCTATATCTTTATCGTTTGGTAATTCAAAAATTCATCCGGTGATGTAATCATCGTTCTTCGTAATTCATCTGGTGCAGTTTTGGTATGCAGTGGTTCGGTTTGCTAATATTTCAGTCTGCATCTGCTGCTTCATGATTCAAGAAGTAATTAAAGGCTAAGGCTGAGAATTATTGCATGTGTCCATGATATTCCGGTTCAAATTTTCTGTCCTTTTTTGTCAGAATTGGTAAACAGAGTTAAAAAGTTGATTTTCGAAGCATAAACTGTCTTCACCATTTAACGAAAAAATAAACTTAATTGCAAATAATTCCTCACAAATACGATGTTACAGATTACTCTCATAATTACAGATTAACAAATACGAATTCAATAGAAAGACAAAATTTTTCTGTACATTGTATCTAAATTTCAAATTAATAAATCAATTATTTGTATTTTAAAATTCAAATAATAATAAAAAATTATTTAAGACGCTTGTCTCTTTCAGCCAAGGAAACCTAAAACTAAAAGCCGAGAATTGACTTTCCAAAATAAAGAATCGCACGACATCATTGTTATAGCCAGTTGGCTTATAAGGTATTTCTCCCACCTTCTCAGCATGCCTTGTTGGTGTAATTGTCAGCGTATCGGCGCGAGGTTTGAGGTTCGAGTCCCTACGAGAGCATTGCTCATTTTTCATGATTCATGTTTAAAAAAAATCCTAATGACTCTACAAGCTATAAATTGTAAACTCGAACTAGACATTGTAAACTTGAACTGGATACCCTGTGTGCACAACATACCGACTGCAAAATTTAACTATGTATGAGAATTTTGGTGCAGAGTGGTAAAGTCTGCCGAACATTTAATTAGTTTCTGTTGTTTCATGATCATACATCATAACATAGATTATTGGATACTTTTTATCTTACTCATGTTAAAATTTACAATTCTTATGTAAAAGCGCGTTAAAATACAAGCATAAATTTTCAAATATTTCACGATAAACTGCAAAGTTACGATAACCATGAATAAAGACGTTTGCAATAAATTTGCGCAGAACGTGCATGTGAAAAGCTGCGGGAGAAGCTAATATTGCGCTATGTAAAAAAAAAAAAAAAAAAAACTGAACTGGATCTACCAAATTGTGAAAACTTACCTGAATGGAATCTGGGATCTTGCGAAGTTAAAAATCATCACCTTCAAAGTCAACACTTTCGGAATTTATGTGCCAAGCTCTGATCTTGCTTCCTACATGGAATGATGCTTGGAAGCTTTTTAATAGCAACTTTGATTAAAACTCGGCTTAACTGGTGTTTACAGAATGAAAACAAGACCCTTCTATTTGGATTTCAGCCTAGAATTTAAAAAAAAAGGTCGCCGGAGACCGAATCTAGCAAATGGAAAGAATAAGATGAGTTTTTTTCCCTCATTAAAATCTGTTGCCTCTCGGCACTATGGATGGTGCATGGTCGCAGAGAAAACTACTCTCCGTGCAAAGATTTTATTTCGAATCACACTGCATTTCACCGCATTGGAATTTGATTGTTTGAACGAGGGACGAATTTTTGACGTATAGCTCCTTTCATAATTTGAGAAGAAAAAGGAAGAAGGGAAATTCATTATTATTTTCTTTGTACTCTTGGCAATCTTTGTAATCTTTTGTAATCTGCCTGATCTTGGCTAATAAGGTTTTCCAAATTAAACTCTTGTCATATCATGATGACCATAGCGAATGGGAGTTAAGGGCTAAATGTATTTTAATTAAAAGACCTCCAGCGAATGTATCAATCATGATGCAAATACTATGATAGAGGTATAATTGCAAAAAGGAACTTCGCTGACATACATGCAAACCAACCATTGTTCACATAAATTTTAAAACGTTATTGTCCACCCCTGGTCTGCTTTATATACATTGTAAAAACTATTAGATTTCTGAAGCACGCAGTACGAAAAATCCACCGCTACAGATCTTACATTTGCCAGCTAGATGTGTAATCTCTTGCACCCCAAGAGCACTCATCGGAAAATACGATTCTTTCTTTCATTCGAAGGACGATTAGGGCGAAGCATGACACCCACTTGATGAAATCCAGGTGGTGATTATTTGTCATTCAAAAAATTTAAGCTCAGGAAGCACTGTAGAGGCTAATAAGGTTTTTCGGCTTGAAAAACGTAAAATATCAGCTGTTTTCTCACCAGGATTCGAGTCATGAATCTTCCACTTCCTGACTGGATGTGCTATCCTTTTGCATCCCTAGAACACTCGCGAGAGGATTATGATAATTCCTTACAAAATATATACGCACTCATATCAAATCAAGATAATTCGAAATACCATGTTTTCTAGAATATCCCGCCTTTTTGCTAATTTTGTCGACCAAAAATTGAGGCTGAAAAATTATGCGAATAATTTAATTTTCAATGACGGGGTAACAGTAAGAACATATCAAATGAAAAGTAGCTAGGGATAAACTACAAGTAACTATCAAAATGTCTTTTCTTTAAAAGAAACCCACTTCCAGTAAAAGTACATAGTAACATCAACAGTACAATATCTAATCTTCGTTTCTACTTCCTGTATCCTGACTCTTCATATTGTTGTCCTCTGCTTACTCCTAGGCCTCAGATCATTTAATGTTCCTGTATTCTGACTAGCTCCTCATGTTGTTGTCCCCTCCTACTCCAAGGCCTCAGATTATTTAATGTTGCGGAAACTATTGCCTGTGTCAACTACTACAGCTTCCAGATCGTTACCATCATCACCGTTTGATCTGGCTTCCCATGTGCAATGATCCTCACAACCATCCATAGTATTAGGTATCCCCGTTTAAAGATCTTCATTGTTATTGTTTTATCAGAGTCCATGCACTCAAAATCCACGAACAATTGAATTAATAAGATGAAAACAACCACTACGTGGATGAATTAATTTCAAACTTGAGGAAACTCGCTTTCTGAACTTCTTGAATAAGTTGAAAATCGAATACTTAAAAAATTTACAGAAACTTGTGGTAAAATGCTAAGTTAACAATTACATGAGGGAAGGAAGTACGCGATTAAATATGATACATATACATACATCAAATTAAGATAACTAACAAGTTAAAATCGAAATAAGAGTTAAAAAATGAAACGCTGCCGAATTTTTTGTTGCTGCAGAACGTAAATAAGTATAAAAATAATATCTAGATGTTTATAATATCTAGAATTTTTTCCTGAGAACTGTTAATGAGCTAAAAATGAAGTATTTTATTTTTATTTAACAGGCAAAAAACTTTAAATTTAGTGTTAGTAATGGATCAATTAATCAAATATTGATCATCGTACCTTAAACCAATATTCATTTAAAACTTTTTATTGTGCTTTAGCTAGAGTAAGCAATGTTTGCAATGTGTATATTATTTTCACGTGTTTATAGCTATCACAAACTAAACAAATGTCAAGAAGTATTGAGAATGTATAAAGTCTCGGGTATTTTGGTAACATCAAATGTACGAAACTTCTTAAGACTTTAAGTGAATTATCGTCATGAATTGTAAAGTACCACAGAGATTGAGAAGGGGTGTAAAGGACCCTTTATTTAACTCAATAAAGTTTAACAGAAGGCTTTACTCGTGCTTACAGAAACCAAAATTTATGGCTTGAATCAAAGGTAATGAATCTGACTTTGTAGAGACATTAGGTATTTTTTGAGAGCAGGAGATGTGAAAAATGAGCAGTGCTCTCGCTGGGATTCGAACCACGTACTTCTCGAATACGCGTCGAACGTGCTGACCACTACACCACGAAGGCATGCGAAGCAGGCGGGGGAAATACCGTATGCACTCCCCCTTTTAAAAGGCGACTTGGGATTAGGTGACCCAATCGCCAAATCTTGGTGGTGGAGAAGTGGAGAATCATCATCCACCACCTTTTTTTTTGTTCGGGAGCCACTTTAGAGACATTAGGATTTTGGAAGCAGGAGACATGAAAAATGAGCAACGTCTTCGCCGGGACTCGAACCACGGACCTCTCGAATTCGCGTCGAGTATGCTGACCACTACACCACGAAGGCATGCGAAGAAGGCGGGAGAAATACCTTATAACTTAACGAAGTAATGGTAAGATGGCCTAGCGGCTACACAAATAGAGTAACGTGCAAGTTGGCTCAGGCCTAAAGTCGGCGTGACAAGCCTAATAGCGAGAATAACAAAAAGCCGCAGAATACCACTCTCAAGAGATTCAAATTAGCAGTGTGGCCTTCCGCAAGCAGAACACACTCTGATCCTACCATCTAAAAGCTTTCCTAAAGAAAGCAAATTAACATTAAAAAACTGGTTAGTAAAACTAAATGTATACTCTGTAGAGTCATTAGGTTAATTACAAGCAGGAGAGATGAAAAATATGCATTGCCTTCGCCGGGGATCGAACCACGGACCTCTGAAATTCCGGCTCAGTGTGGTGACCATTACACCACGAAGGCACGCTAAGAATGTGGGAGATATACCTTATATACTCCCCTTTTTAAAGGGCGACTAGGGTTTTAGGGGACCTAGTCGCCAAATCCTGGGTGTGGAGAGTCATCATCCACAACCCTTTTAGTTCGGGCGTCACTGTAGAGTCATTAGGTTTATTTCGAAGCAGGAGTTCGAACCACGGACCTCTGAAATTCCGGCTCAGTGTGCTGACCATTACACCACGAAGGCACGCTAAGAATGTGGGAGATATACCTTATAACTCTACGAAAGAAAAAAAAAAACAGTAGGGAAGCAAAATAATATTTACAGGCAAAAATAAATAAGAGTAGTTTGATACATACACTCACACACACAATATATATATGTATTATATATAAAGTGTTTTGTATATAAAATACCTTATACATAGATTTATACATACAGAACAATTCACAAGAAAATAATTCATTGCCGAAAAATTAAAGTAAGGATAATACAGCCTGTGTAAATAACTAAAGAATGCAAAAATTATTCTTATGTGTGAAAAATGCACTTCACCGGAGTCAAATAAAACAAAGAATGGCATTAATTTAAAGCAAAGGCATGGTTGGCTTATCCAAACTTTCTACGAGAGTAATACATTATTTGTTCTTAGAAAAGTGCAGTAAAATAATAACACTGCTGTATAGGGCCTTTTGACTTCTCTAGATTAAATAAAACGCTTTTAATTTTCTCAAGTAATAAACAGCACATTACTGTAAATAGTAAAATCTGAATGGCTTTGCTAAATCGTGCGCATATCGTGTTGTTGATTTTCATATATATATTTGCCTTCTATTTGCTTCGAAATAGTCTTTTAGTATGATACGAAACCTGTGTCAATATTTTCCATTTAATTTTGCACTGCTGAGTTTTCATTGTTTGTTTTGTTTGGGTAAATAAGTGAAACTGTTAGTAATGTTTTAAATTTTATGAATGTATTAGAGGTATTCTAATTATTTACTCATATTTAGTGTTATCTAAGGAGGAATGTCAATTGTAAATTTAAAATATATTTAGATATGAATGTATTTAACCACATAAGGAAAATGCATATTCGTCACCTATTATCAACGTTTGTTTAGAAGGTAATGTAATGTGTCATTATTATTATTATTACGAGAGCTATTATAAAGTTATTGTTATTTGTAAAGATCAACATGTCGTTTATTTCCACTCGAGTGATTAACTTCTTACTTACTAATATCATACTAAATTATTATCCAAATTTTTATTAATGAGAACGTTTGAAACGCATTAGATGTTTATGCAACAAATAAATAAATAAACAATTGGTTATAAAAGGGGGAAAAAACTGGAGACCTTTGAAAAATTTCCCGTGGAATTCGAGAGTATTTAAAACCCAGTTTGAATATTACTAGTTTAAATCACATCTCATGTTTTACAAGCAAATTTTGTAAAGGTCTTAGTAATAAAATATTTCACAGTAATGTTTTAAACATTTTCTGTAATATGTTACAGAATGATATATAAATTTTTCTTGGACAAGTAAGAAAACTTAACCATTTATTCAGATTTTGGTCATAATTTATGACTCTGTAGTCTAAATCAGTGGTCTCCAAAGTGAGACACACTGCGGGGGGGGGGAAAGAAGAGTTTTGTATCTTCCTTTCTACTGGGCCGATTGACGAAATTCAAATTGCGTTTTTCATGTCTCGAGAGCGCGACTTAGGATATATATTAGATTCATATATAGCATCATTCTATCATAGGTATTTTGGCACAAAATCGGACTTTTTCTGAAATAACATAGCAATTTTTTTCCATATTCCGATTCTACGACTCAAGTTATGCCTAAATATTAAATTTTGCAAAATTTGGTGCGAAATTTACGGAGAAATTCATAAATTTAACTTGGCGAATTTTTTCCAGTTTGAGCCAAGAATAATTCACTTGGCGAACTTCTTAATACGTGGCAACCTATTTTCCTTCCCTTCCATTGTGCAGCAGCGGAAAAAAAGTCACATCTTTCCTATCTTTTTACATTGTGGATAAGAGGTAAAAAAGTCACATCGTTTTACTTTCAAATAATTTTAACAAAGTGCGTAAACCACATTTTCGTTATCATCGCTTTCAAGAAATATGCCAAATTTTAAAACGAGCCAATATATAAATTCAGTTATAGCTTAGGAAATTTTGAGTAAAAAGTTCTAATTTTTTGCAGTGTGCTTAGAAATAAATCGACTTTAAGATGACTGTAAAAATTTTATAGGTTATAATTCAAAATTTCTTTCGAACAATTTATAAAAATCATTTAAAAATACAAATTTAAAAAATAAATCATAAATAATGGACGAATTTTGTTTGGAATGAACGTAAATTTTGAACTGTGTAACAAGGAATCAAATAAGTTTCATAAAAAAAGAGATATTAATAAATATATATCAAATTCAAACATTGAGATTTCAATTAACATTGAGAACTAAAATTCTGAGAGCTAATTTTTGAAAAATTACTCATGCGATTTTTACAAAACTTGGCAGTTTGGCATAATTTGAGTCGTAGAATCAAAATATGGAAAAAAATTGGCATGTCATTTCAGAAAAAGTCCGATTTTGTGTCAAAATACCTATATTTGAATAATGCTATATATAAATCTAATACTAAAAAATAATAATGAAATAATAAATATAATGAAAAACGCAATTTGAACTTTGTCAATCCGGCCAATAGAACGGGAGGTATAGAACTGTCTTTTTTTTTTTTTTCCCGCAGTGTACGTAAAGTGATACTTGGAGATACGCCAAAGAAGTTGGCTCGCGATCACATGTGAGTGTATGGTCGTGTCTGGTGTGAAAAGGAGATTCTCTCATTGATCGCTACGTATCTGTGTGAAGTAGTGTTTCTTGAAATCACAACGATTAAAACCAAATACAGAAATAAATTAGAGTTAGAACCAGTTTTCGAAATGTTTTAAAAAGGACATCAAATTAGCTTTTTCTGACATTACTAAGCAAACACAATCACATTACTCACATTAAATTCTAATTCAAAATGTAAATTTGTAATTTAATTTAAATTTATGTATATTGTCTAAAATAAATAATAAATAACTTGATATTTGACTACATACGTACATATTGTATTATATTACATGGGGTACAACTTTAAATTGTTTTCGACTTAAGCGATCAAAAAATTTTAGAGATCACAGGTCTAAATCCATATCGGCTGTTTTTTTTACTCAGCCCTGCCCAAACGAGCAGACGAAATTCGTTCAAAATGCCATGCACACAGCTGTAAATGCGATAAAGCAGTTTCATTTGTCCAAATTCATTGAAAAACCTACAACACGCAAAACTTCTGTCAGAATCAATCAAGAGAAGTGCTCTCTGATCCTTGCAATTTGAAGCTTGCTTTTCAACTCCGCTGAGGCATACGTGTGGTGATACTAAACTTTCCTCTTGCAGAAACGTGCTCTGGCTTTGCTTTGTTCTGTTTTTATTCTTCTTGTTCAAAAAAAGCAAAAGAAACAAAGAAATGCGGTACGTCAGTGGAGACATATCTCACCTCGGCCGGAGAAACATCGCCACGAAATGAGAGCCGGCAACAAGTTTGCTCTTTTTATCCCTCTTGTCAGCTTTTTTCACTCCACCCCCCCTTCCATTTTCCTTCCTCGTTCGTGTGTCAGAGAAACAGCTGGTCGCCCTTTCTTTTCTAGTAAGGTTGAATACTCGTTTTATCTCTTGTCGACAGAATTCCTTTTTGATTGGGGGGCCGTACTGCGCGTTCGTGTCGCGCCCTTTTGAACATATCATGACGGATGTAACTTGCGGTTTCGTCGCTTAACGACCCACTGCGTATCGGATACGTCGTGTAACGGTGGTAGAAACATGAAGAGCAATTTGTCTCGCTGTCATCTTCAGCGCAACATGCATGACTGAAAGCTGCACAGAATATTAATATTTGGAGATGTGTGTTTTTAGTTTTCTATGCAAGGGGAAAACTGAAGTAAAAAATGGTTGGTAATATTATATATCGGCAACCTTAACCCCCCTCTGCGAAAACTAAACTTTGCTTTGAGTAACTTCCCACCCAGTTACATAACTTGGGAGGGGGAAAGAGAATAACATTCATTTTGAAGACATGCATGGCAGTAAAATAGTTACTATGTATTGTTTGACATGCATTTCCTCGCTGTTGTA
>KK114222.1:830638-847725 GCA_000611955.2 Stegodyphus mimosarum | reverse complement strand
AGAATGAACAGTGCAAATTTAACAGTGCAATGTCTGCATTTTCGTAAACTATCAATTAATTTTAAAAAGAGGTGGGAAATTATAGGCGTATCTAGAGGTATTCGGAAAATATCTTGATAATTTTGCTGCTTCTGTGAAAGAGACCGTGCTTGTCACTTTTGAAATTCAGAGAGTTTGTATGTAATATTAATATGTCTTAATATTTAAAATTTCTGAAGTTTAAATTAGCTAACAAGGTGTTGCTGCTCATATCTTGTAGTTTCCGTTCAATAATTTTCTTGTAATTTCCAGTCCAAGCAGTATGTTATTCTGTTTTGTTCAAATTAGTCGTTTTGTTAACGCTTGCGCTTTTAGTATGATTTATAAATGAAGTTCCTAACGTCACATATTACGTATCGCAGCTACAGATTTTTTTACGTCTGTAATTTTTTGCCAGTATCTGAATCGTATAATTCTACAGTAAAATGTAATCAAATTATCCATATATTTCTAAAAACATTTAAAGTTTTACACATTTTTAAATTTATATATATTTTAAAGTTTTATATAAGATGTCTTTTCATGAAACTGCAACAATGTTAATTATTTTTAGTTAAAAAAGATGCGAAATATCTGCATGATTTTTTTTTTCTAGTGTCTATTTTTGTGAAGTTGAGTTTGCCGAAAGAATTATTTAAGCTTTAAGATGTCATTTTATGATTTGGCAACAGTGGTTATTACTTTTGTTTGGGAAAGATGCGAAATCTTTGTATGATCTTCTAAAGTGTATTGCAACAAAATTTAGGCCAAAGAATTTGAGATTTTATAATCATGCATGTATAAATATACCTCATTCTGAAAAACAGACATATGTGGTTTTTTTTTCTTTCCATATATCGCAATTTATCGCGCATCATCATTCGGAAATAAACGTAAAAGCTGTCATACCGAATTACCCCATGTGTATATATAATTCTTTACATCGTAGAAAATGCGTGTGTCTTAATATTCTATTTTTTACTTTTTCCAACCATACAACCATACATACATCATATTAAATAAATGTTAGACAAAATGAATTCTTTACACGATGAACTTACAAACTGCGTATCAAGGGCAAATACATATTTCTTGTTTAAAAAAAAATATCGAGTTGCATTATTTGATGGGCTAGAACGAAACTTCTTCCTCTGTTTGTTTCTGAAAATGCAGGAAAAAGACATCCAGTGTCAGCGTTATTCTCATATTTTATTTTAATTTGTAAAGTGTTAACCGACTTTTTAGGATACATTCCATTTCCAAATTTTATATTATTATAATCACAGGCCTTTAAAATATTTTCACTTATTTGGGAATTCTTTTCAAACTCCCTCTAAAATTTCTCATGCGATGTGATAATAACGATATTCAACCCATTTTTACGGACCATTTTCAGCGCGATTCATCATATAGCCAATGCCGGCTAATATACAGAACAGCCGGAATTTCGAAATCGAGTTAATAAAAGCGGAAAACTTACGTTACTTCTCATTTCATTCCTTAATAACTTTTAAAAATAATTTCATCGTCCCAAGGGATGAATGCCAGGTAGTTAACCGAATTCTCCAATTAAAAATGGCCTCGTAGCTGAAAGCTATCCCTGGGGCCCGTTTGCTCTCTGTCACGCTTAATGAGACACATCAAAGACTTCTTTCAAGCACAGAAGCCCAAATCAATACTTGGATAGATATCGAATAAGTTCCCTTCTTCAATTAATCGACCAGCGGGGCCCAGAGTCATGGTTTTTGATCGAATCTTGTATCGGTATCATTAGTCCATTAAGGAATTGCTTATTTTCCGTAAGGTAATTAAAGTGCAAAATGGAATAGTAACAAAATAAAGCGAAATAATTCAAAATATCAATATTTAAGTCTAGACGCATTCTAGGTGCTTTATTTCATAGAGAATGTTATGTGATGAGGGACGGCTTATACAAACTTTAAGTGATCTAATTAAAAATTGTCATTTCCGTTTTAATTTGCAGACCACTTCTACGGCCTCTTTTGTATTTTGCTCATTGTTTGTTATTAAATAACTGACGGGTGTATCAAGAGCAAATACACAGTGGAAATATTAGCAAGTAAAGCGTTGTCGTTTTGCAAAGCAAACCTGAAAATAGTGAGAGGTTATAATGAAACATTTCTAAGCTATATGAAAAGACCGAAGACTATTTTAAGATTTAAAATAATCATTAACTAGATATATTATTACTTTAACTTAGTAAATTAAGTAAGCAGAATTAACACACATTCATAGATTGCCGAAAACAATTATATTAGATATTTTTTAATAATAGTATAGAGAAGCTTAAAGTTATTGATTAAGGCAAAGCAGCTCGGGGACTATCTCCTTCAAGAATGTTAGATATTCCGCTTGATAATTATTAAATTAGAATTTCATTATTATTTATCGTTAGAATATTTTGCTATTAGGTGAAGGAACGCTAATATCAGTCACTCTCGAAGTGGTTTTTTTTTTTTTTTCTGTGAAGCATATGAAACTTTCATGTTAAATTTTAATACAAAATTGAATGTTGCATTTAAATATAAAATAACATTTAATATTTTAATATACTTTTGGATGCAGAATTAGTTTGTTACTAGTATACAGCATTAAGGATTTAAAAAACAATTCTTAGCATAATTTTAAGGACTAAGATAAAGCAAAACAACTCCCCTATTAAAATACAAAAGTAATTTTATGATAATTACCTACACCAAAAATAATTTCGAAAGCTTCTAAATTATTTCCTAAAAATATTGTGCATATTCACACTTTAGCAATACAGGAAAACGTGTCAGAAGCTCTTTCTGTATTTTTAAATCTGTATTTTTCTCAATATCTCTCTTTTTACACACACACACACACACACACACACCTAATCTGTCTTTCAAATAATAAATTAATAATAGCCTTTTAATTAATCCCTTCTGCATAAATAATATAATAATAACAGAGCAATAATTTTTCTAACTAAATTCCCTGCAGTTCTGATGCGCACTTATCGATGAAATCTGAACCCAACATCTGGACATTAATCTGTATTGTGATCTGAAATGGAATTCAGTATAAAAGGGTAATTACGTCGCAACTCCCCTTCTCTTCTGCTGCTTTTCGCTGTGACGTCTGACCGCTACCCACGCAGAGTTTACTTTCCTAATTTCGTCCATTGTTTAAGAAGCTATTAACCTGTATAAAATTATGGGGTGCATAGCGCACCCATAGTGATGATGTGCATTATCAAGAAATAAAATTATGTGTGGAATTTACCATTATGTCTCTCTTCGAGTGTCATCTTTCTAACTACGCACTAAAATTTTCTGTGCGTAAGATGGAAAACATGCAAAGATAAATTAAAATTTAAATTAGCAATAACCGCTTAATGCTAAATTTGAATTTTGGTATTTCTTTTCGCTTGTTACTGGCAAAGTGCGAATAGGGCTCTGCTTTATTTCATTGTTTAAAAAATATGTAAGATATACGAAACTGTCTGGTGTGAATCGCACCGATGATAAAAATATATGAATCAGTATTGTGTCTTTGGAAGTGCTTTATCCAGCAATAAAATCATGTTCAATTGGGCCACGTGTGCCCAATTGAACATGATTGTGAATATACATATGAATATGTGAATGTCATCCATGCATCTGCAATCTAAAAAAAGTATTCCTATATCATTACATCTAAGCTTGCAAAATTACGTTTACATAATTCAAAACAAAAAGAAAATAATTGTAATACAAATTTTCAAAACTAATATCTAACGCAATTGCTGCTGAGACTGGCATACAGTAATAAATCAAAGTATGTTATAACCTATCCAAGCAAGTTTGAATTTAAAATTAAGATTAATAATTTAGAATTCTTAAACAAAATCAAAAATACTCTTGAAAATTTTAAAATTTTTAATAAAATTGTTGGTATAGGTCTGTTAGCAGCCTTTGGCTAAGAGGACAGTATGCAGGTTGAAATTATCAAGACGAAATATTTTTACGAAAAAGTAAATTAATTAAAAACTGATGTAGTTGATTTATCATTTTCAGATCAAAACATCTTCGGGAGGTGGCTAAATTTGAATTTAATATTTCAGCTAACACTATTACACGAAATACGTTTCTGTTAATCTAATTAATCAGAAGTAATATTATTTAAATTTTGATGGTCATCACGAGCTCAGCTCGCATTCCAGTTTATGCACCGCAGTTGGGGCATACGAACACAACTCGCATTGTAAATTTACGACTGACAGATATCGCTCGTATTTCGGAAGAAAGAATTGCTTAATCTTGAAACCACTGAAGGGTTAATTAAATTATGGATTCTAAATCCTAAATACGTGGAGACATCTGAAAATTAAGAATACCATAAATGTAAAACGTCAAGCTATGATGAAAAAACATGTACCGGTGCCGTGTCAAATTCACAATGTATCAAAAAAGTAAAAATATATGTATACATATATATATATATAATGTAGTATAAAAATAAATAAAAGTAATTAATAGTAGCTAATAAATAACGTTCTAGATTTTAAAATTTATTATTAGTCCAAAAGAGCTTTGTCCCTGAAGGACTATTGTTTTCATTTTGCGATTTTGCGTCGAATCACTCTGAATGTCAGTTTCGCTTTTCAAATTGTTGCCACCAAATATTATCGCCCTGTATTATATTTGAAGAAATTAAGTAATGAAGAATCTACATAAATGTATGTATGTATCTTGCATTGTGATAAAACGACGATATCTAGAGCCATCAAATTTTGAATGACGTAATCCTACTGCGAATATGATCATCTGGAAGCCCAAATTTGAAATTTGGAATTTGTTTTATTATTGATTTCCTATTTTGTAAAACTTTTAACGAATTTTTGATTAAAAAATTCAAGGATTTCAAAGCGAGCAATGGCAACGTTGTACTGAAATATTTTTATATCTAACTCGTGAGACTGTGTATCGAAAATTCAGGTAACACACAAAATGTTAAAAAATCTTTGGACGTAATTTAAAATCTGAAACCTTTCAGATTTTTTTAAAAATTAAATTCGCATTTTAAATGCACAGAAAATTAAATTAATAGAAGAAAATGAAAAAAATAATCGTCTTCGTCTGAATCTTTCCTAAAAAACCGTTATTGTCGAACGTGCGGTGCAAAGTTGATATATGAAGCTGGGTTACTCTTGGCGACATAAAATCGCGTTTAGTAAGATTTGGTGACAAAAGCTGTTGCAAACTAGAAAAATTGTAGAGGTCTATGAAAAATTGAAATTTTAAATATCTGACTTAAAAGATTGGAAAAAGGACTTTTTGCTAATGGCTGCTTAGCGACTTAAAGGAAAAAAAAATGGCCCATTAGTGAATGTAAAGTTGCCAGAGAATATATTTTTACACTTTCGCCACCTTGCGGTTTAAAATAGGGCTTCATACTGCAATAGTATATCTATAGTTCGCAGATGATGACATATATTTTGAGTTGATAATTAATAAGGAATTTTTGGTTATTAGTTACAGTTTTAGGTATGAATAATATTTCTTGTTGCAGTCGAATAACATCTGTGTGAATATTTTGATGCAAATTGATTGATAAAATATAGTATAACCAGTTACGTTTTTTAAATGTTTGAATTTCAATTAATAAGCTTAATGGAGTTAAATTTAAATGTTTTACAGTTTCATTATAATTCAGCAATTTATGGCATCCTAAATACATGAAGGTGATATCCCTAATTTTCAGAAGTGAACATAATTTAATTAAAAAAATATTACTTCTGATTTAAAAGAATGGAAAAACGAAAAAAGAATGAATGAAACAGGGAGCGTATGTTAACAAAAATATTTAATTAACAGAAACGTATTTGGAGTGCCAGGTATTAGTTGAGATTAAGCCACCTCTTGAAGACGTTTTAATCTGAAAACGATAAATCAGCTGCATCAATTTTTAAATAAATTACTTTTTCATAAAAATATTTTGTTCTGATAATTTCATCCTGCATATTGACATTCTTAGCCGAAGGTTGTTGACAGATTTAAAGCCCTCAGTTTTATTTAAAATTTTCAAAATTATTTTTCATTCTGTTTAAAAATTTAAAGTAATGATTTTAATTTTAAATTCAAACTTGCCTGCATAAAATTGCTAAACTAGCATAAATTTCTCTCAACTAAATTACAGTAATAATAATCAGAAAATAATTCGTTGCTTTTTGTTATCGGCCTGCTACTTGGTCTACATACATTTCGAGGGTCCACATTTAAGCCAATACCGATAACTGTAATATTTATGCAGAATTTTACTAGTGTATTAGAATTTAGGGTTGGATACGAACTGCACGAAATTTAATTGACGACTCCCTTTCTTAGTGCCAACTGCCCTACAACTAACAATAGTCAGCTTTTCCACCCCCACCTTGTATATCATGGGTGAACAGAACAAAAATAACCCACGAACTGCGCGACGTTTTCCTGTCCCCTCTTTCTAAGACCTGAATTTCCAAGAAGATGGTTGTTACAAAAAATCATTTATCCCCATAAAAGAGACATTTTATTGAGGCTACAAGCCGGTATTTTCTTTTATCACATATTATAAAAACTGTAGATACAAAACAAATATGAAATTAAAATCTGGGATGTGCTAAAGTAAAAATGAATTTCTTTTACACGCATTTTAATGAGCTACATCTTGTATATATTCTCTACAGGAATTAAAAAATGTCCGAGTTATAGATTTTAGCTGGTGATATATATATATATGAATATATATACGTGTGTGTGCGTATATAAATTTTGAATAATAATGATAATAAATTAATGACGTACATAAAAATAATACGTCATCAACCTTTCAAATGTCGGATTTGTAGTGCATCTTAACTTAGTTTTCTTGTCTAGATAAACATTAATAAATCTTCTTAGACAGTAGAATGGTTTTAAATTTCAAATTTGCAATTTTTGGTGAATAGTTCTAATTTAATTTAAAAAATTATCTCTATTAAATCTAAAAATTAGATTTCTTAAAAGTTCTAAATTAATCTAAAAATTAGATTTCTTAAAAGGTTCTAAATTCACACCAATGTTATTGTAATATATGTCTTATTAAGCTTTCCATTTTTAATCATTGAAGTTATTTTAAAGTTATTTAACAGTCTTACAAATTCCGTATTTTAATATTAGAAACGTTTAAATACTTATTCTACTTTCCAATTACTCTATCCGGTATACATTGACATACATTTAATTTCTAATATACGTTTAATTAATAATAATTCATAATTATGAGCATCTGAAGCATTTTCATAATTAAGAGAAAAAATTCGATTTCCCTGTTTTCATGTCTTGGGACTTTTAATTTTCCTCTTAATCCATTTCTTTTTCATATATTGTGTTGTATTGTATTCAAGTTTTCATGAATGTATAATTAGTATATTTTTGTATTGTATTTATACCAATTTATATTTAAACAATAATTTTCATAACCTCTTGCACCATAACTCCAATACAGAAATGTTTCTAACACCTTGGCACAGATTCGTCTTCAGTATGCAGCTTAAATTTCCTGTCTACTTTCAGACTTAATCATTTGCAAAATTAATTATTTAAAATTATTTAAAAAGAAAGATGGTCACTAAATCTCGCTAATATTATTTCTAACTGCTGTAATTTAAAACACAACGAGTTCACGCGAGTTATCATATACCTCATTAATAATTAAAAAAAAATAGCAGTATTGGAATTAACAGCAGGTACTCATAATGCTATACATTTAGATTACAATGACTTAGATTGCCATTCCCTTCTTCGTTGAGACTTTTATATCACATTCGTAATATTTCACAACGGCATGCAGATAAGTTTAACTCATTCAACAAACATGCAAACCTATAATTCAGCATAATTTTGTGTTTACTAGTGGTGCATCTTCTATTTTCTTTAATATACTGTTCAACACATAGCATCTCCTCAGCCTACTTTCCAAAGGTCTTACAATCAAGCGGTAAGGTTATAAGGTACATCTCCCACATTCTTAGCGTGCCTTCGTGGTGTAATGGTCAGCACACTGAGCCGGTATTTCAGAGGTCCGTGGTTCGATTCCCGGCGAAGGAATTGCATATTTTTCATGTCTCCTGCTACTAAATAACCTAATGTCTCTACAGTGGCGCCCGAACTAAAAGGGTTGTGGGTGATGACTCTCCACACCGATTTGGCGATGGGAGTATATAAGGTACATCTCCCACATTCTTAGCGTGCCTTCGTGGTGTAATGGTCAGCACACTGAGCCGGTATTTCAGAGGTCCGTGGTTCGATTCCCGGCGAAGGAATTGCATATTTTTCATGTCTCCTGCTACTAAATAACCTAATGTCTCTACAAGGTTACTAAATATTGGTAGTTCGAACAGAGTTTCATATCCCAAAGATACCCCAGCTCTTTCTTTCTCTGTACATATTTACTGTGGAAAAATGCGTTGTAAACATTTCAATTTATTACGTAAAAGTATTTTTTTAAATTTATTCTTTAAAACTATTACAAAACTTTTCACCATTACCTTAGCATATCTCGTTACAAATCCCTTTAATAAGAAAAATATACAAAGAAATATGTAATCGATTTCTGTGATTCATAGCTTGGTGCAAATTATACGTAACTTTTTTCAAAAACATAGAATTTATATGGCTGTCAATAAATTATTGATTGTTTCTCCATCTAATTTGCTTAACGTGTTTAATACAAAATTTTCCTTTCATATTGAAGGCGTTTAACTTTATGACTTAAGCTTTACTTTATGACTTTGAGTCTCACTCGTCAGAAGGATACTGAAGATGCAGAAACTGACTTAATTCATTATTCTGCTAAGAGTTTTCAAATGTAAACAAATGGGGACGCGAAAGGTTCAGTGGCACTTAAACTAGATTGTTGACAATTCTACAACTATAGCACGCAGATTAACTAAAGGCATAAGAACTTTAACAGGAACATAAGAACAACGTAATTCAACATAATGATAAGAACAACATAATAATAACACTTTTAAAGCAAAAATGCAGCAATTTATTAATATATAAAAAAAATGAGCTCACCGAGGCAGGCAATAATTTCAATATTCTGAGGCTGGTCATTTTGGATTCATGCAAGATACATACGTACGTATGTACAGACGTCACGAAAAAAAAATTCTTCTCAATCCATTTTAAATCCATTTTACAACCCGTTTGGGAAAAAAGAGTCCCTTATTTTGTCCGTACGTATATATTTTATGCAAAGACATCTTTATATGGATTGGAGAGCGCTCAAAATGGATATTTTCGTTAAAATATGATACTCGAAAATTTTCGTGGTTAAAATACTTTCTTTACTTCATACAAGAAAATAAAAACTGATCAAAATTGGTTTTTGAAAATTTCCTTGATTTCACAAAATATTCATGATAATCAAATTAGTTATTTGGCTAATAATATGAACTACTATTATTATTGCAAATATTGTAATAGTGATAGTACTAGTATGCCATGCTTGCTAACCGTACGATTCTACGAAGGAGAAATGCTAAACTTTTCATGCTCTTTCTTAATAGGAGAGCTGATCCTAGTAGTGAAAAATGTTTAAAAATTGCGAATTATTCTAGTTTGCATGATTATTTCCTTTTCCCTCTCAGAGTTTGAATCTCCAAAATGGTTTCTATGAAATTTTTTTCTCTAAAGCTGGCATTCACTTGAGTGTAAAAATCAATATTTTTGTATTTCAGATATTGTTACATGTTTGCGTATAGAAAACAAATTAAATAAAAATTTGGCATGTGTTAAAAGAAAGTTATTATTAAATTTCAAATTATATTCTATCATATTTAAAAAAGTTACGAATTAAAACGACCTGCTAATGTTATTCAGATATTTCCAATTATATTACACAAACTTTTCGTTAAAAAAACACAAATTTTAGGTTAAAAAAATTAAGCTATAATTTATTGAGAGGATTGATTGATTATGAATTTGTAATACTGTTTATCTAATTCTTCCTCTCTAGATAAATTTTAGAAAAATCTTCTTAGCATAATTATTTTAATTTATTTAAAATTTAAGAGTATACGTCAATATTCCAAACCCATAGTAATGTTGTTGTAATAGATTCCACGCTAAGTTTATTTTTAATCTAACTACAAACTTCTGTAAACATTTACATGATTACGTTTATTAAAAAAACATTTCTAGTATACTTTAGCGTACTTAGTGCTGAAGAATTGCTAATGAAAGATATTTCTAATGCTAACATTTGTGTTTACTGATACCTTTCATTCTCTTCGCTAGCTCTTGTATTTATTACTGTTATTCCTGTAATTAACCTGCTTATTAGATATACTTTACTTCCTTCTAATGAGTAAAGAATATCTAGCAATTTCCCTCTTGGCTATACTATTGGCTTCAGAAAGTAAAATTGTAACCTTCGGCTTTTTAAAAGGAAGAGGGCTTCTTCGAAAAGTGTGAAGACCTGTAGCGTTCTAAGGGGAGAGGAAAACTTCTGTTTTATGCGGTTGTTAAATTCCCTGGCAAGGAAGGGGGAAGAAATTTTGATTCGTGCAGTTGGTGTACACCCGAATTTAGTTTATTAGAATTTTAGTTCTAAGATAAAGTACGTTTTCAACTATTTATATCATGATATCCATAAAAAAGAAATAAAAAATAAAATATGGCAGATATGAAATAGGAGATTACAACAGCTTAGTTTCATATGTCAGCTTTAAAACCATTATCAGCAATTCATATTTTGCTCCTAACATTAATAAATTACAAAGTGTAACATTTAAAGGAGATTATGGGAATTATTTTTCATACTTATTTTTGTGAAATTGTACCTTTCCACTTTTTTTACAGCTCATTAATAATGGCATTGCGTTATTTAGTAAGAAATAACAAAAGCGAAATGGAGAAAACTTCCAAAGATAGGTATGAAAAATGATCTTGGTCTTTTAAACGATTATTCGAGTAAAGGATCATAGCTGAAAATATCTTGGTTCTTGGTAATTGGAAAATTACATGGGTTTGAATAAATTAGCGGAATGCTTAGGAACAGAATCATTAACCTGAATATGATCACGTGGTAACACGAATGTAGGAAGGAATATCTGCAAATGATATGTAGAGTATTATTAATTTTTTTAACGTGATAGTTTTATTTACAGTATCTCGTATAAGTTATAGATATTAAATATTAAAAAAAGATTAGTTATTAAACCATGAAGATTGTTCCATAGCATTGTCCAGAGATAAAGAGGCCAGTGCTTTTACGCAAACCGTCCACTATTCGAAAAAAACTGAAGTGTGCTTCAATATCAAGGTTCCTGCATCCTTTTGAACTGTTCCTAAATTTGGTAAAAATATTCATAAAGATGCTAACATCTTTATGTTGGGGTGACCCTTATAAAGTTTTTCGTCTTTTCGAACGGTAATTAACTTGTATTCAAGTTTCGACACCTTGCATACTTATTTTTCATATACTATTAAGAAGGAATCCCAAACCAAGAGGGCCGACCAGCGGCCGAGAGACAAGGTTTCTGAACACAGGTAGTTCCACCTGGGTTCGATTCTAGACGAGCGAGCTGGCAGCATGAGCATTTCCGTGGTTTTTCCCATGTGTAACGTGGATCCAATTTCTCTTATAAAGTCTTCCACGAAGGCATCCCTCCTCTTAAGCAGATAGCTTTAGTGTGCTTTGCCGTAATTAAATAAACCAAACCAAGCCAAGGCTGTGCTCATGGAGTTGGGAAAAAAATTTGATGTTGTTGCAGTTGCAATTAGATATCTTATCAAAACCAATAGCTGAGATTTCTTTAATAATACACTCACGTTTGTGAAAATTGCAACACCAAGAAGGAATCGTCATAATTGAATGCAATTTAATACACAGTTGAGTGGTAGTGGTACAAATAAATGATTAAATGTTCAAAGCAAACAAACAAAAACAAGAGATCAGAATCAGTATTTTGTGTGGCCACCACGCGCCGCAATAAGTGCTGCTACACGACGTGGCATGGAGTCAAACAAAGTTTGAATGTCTGACTGAGGAAGAGCATTCCATATCGTTTGTACGCGTACCCAAAGTTCGTCTGCAGACGCAACAGGACGAGGATCACGAGCAAGACGCCGACCAATGACATCCCACACATGTTCAATTGGCGACATATCCGGGGAACACGCAGGCCAAGGAAGAAGCTGTACCTGCTGCGCTGCAAAGAAGGATTTAACAATCCGAGCAGTATGAGGGCGGGCATTGTCCTGTTGAAATACAGCGCCTGGCAAGCTTTGAAGGAAGGGAACAGCTTCGGGCTGTAGAACTTCACGGATATACCGGTTGCTGTTCAGATTGCCCACAATTCGTAGCAATTGAGATCGTCTATGATATGCTATGGCGCCCCAGACCATAACTCCGGGTGTTCGTCCACTGTGGCGTTCGATAATGCACTCCGGAAGGTGGCGTTCACCGGCATAGCGTCTGACACGAATGCGGCCATCATGGTACCACAAATTAAAGCGGGATTCGTCAGAAAACACGACATGCTGCCAATCAGCACGCCAGTCTCTATGCTGATTGGCCCATTGTAGCCGCAGGCGGCGATGGTCGTGCGTTAGGGGGATCCTGTATAAAGGAGTCCGTGCGCGCAGTCCACACTGCAGCAGACGTCTACGAATTGATGAAGCACACAATGAAACACCTGTAGCTATTGACCACAGTGCTGCCAATTGTCTAGAGGAAGCTGTACGGTCCGTCCGCGCCATGCGGACCAGGTGTCTATCATCGCGAGCTGACGTCACATTTCGGGGTCCACTCCCGGATTTCCGAGTTGTCCGACACTCGTCCGTCCACTGCTTCCAAACGCGCATCACTGTGCTGCTGTTACGCTGCACACGAGAGGCTACTGCACCATACGACAATCTAGCTTCACGAAGGCCGATGATTCTCCCTCGTTCAAACTCTGTAAGTTGTTCAAATCTCGCTCTCTTTCGTCGACGAGGCATAAGTACAGATTGAGTTAACGTTTACCACTAGCAGATAACCACCGATAACCATACACGCCTCGCTACAGCCGTCTATTTATTCGGATCCATCAGCCGTTCAGAGGGCGCTGCTCAGCATACGCATGCGCTACGGATTTGCAATTCTAATCATTTGCATATCATGCGCTACTTTGCATTTCCTGAAAATTTCAGCTCACTCGCGTAAGTCCTTCATGGTGTTGCAATTTTCACAAACGTGAGTGTAATTAGGACCTTCGTGAAAAGAATTAAGGACCTTCATGAAAGATTATTCAAAACGACTCTTTTTTCTTTGGAAAGACGTTTGCCCTTACGTCATTAAATGGGGGGGGGAGAAAAAAATTTTTTTTTTCTTGTTGTCTTTTTTCAAAAGGTTATTTCTTTTCCTTTCTAATTGCATGTAATGAAACTGATTGTTGGTTAATTTCAAGTCCTGAAAGTTTGGTTTATGTCATGTGGCTGCTAGTTTGGCTTATGTCTTTGTATTTGACCTATGAAAATAAAGAAGTCATCTTTGGCTTAGTCACATCCATTAGGCTTTAAGTTTCACATCAAAGATCTAAACTGAATCCCAAAGATTTTCGGTTGACTTTAGACCAATATGGAGACGCAGTGATCTGTGTCTTAAGTTTGTTTTACCGACTTTATATACACACCATGTTAGGTGACAGGCTAACACGAAATTCTCTTCACAATACGTCAGTAATAACCCTATAAGTTCATTGGTTTTTTAATTATGCGGTTTTAGCTAATTATTATTAACATAACTTGTGTTCGGTGCAGTATAATAATTATATCATCCAACCATAATATGCCAGTGTAAGTCTGTCTTTAAGTATCATTATTGGCATTGCTATCTTTAAGTATAATTATTGTCATTGCAGAAAATGTGAAATCTTGTAGTTATGATTTTGAAAGTGGAAGGAAAAAATTTTGATTGCTTTATCTGTGATCATAGGATTCCAATATTGCGCACGAATCAAAAAGAATGAAAGCGTCTTGAAATTTTGCTTCCACATTTGAATCGCTTTTCCAGCCTAAGGCTTTTATAAAAAACGAAAGCAGATAGAGAGCTGTAGCTTATATAGTAACGGAGATTTTCTTCATTTTTATTCCAAAGAATAGGTTTAAATACTGTTACAAAGGATTCAGAACGTTTGATGAATTTTTAATACTGTTTGTTTTAATATAAAATGTATTGATATTTTCAAGGGTAACTATGCGAATGTTTTAGAGCTTAAAGAAACAGACAAAATCTTTTATAGCCTTGAAATGAAATGCTTTAGTGGTTTCATGATACTATGCAATAGGACTCTGAGCAGAATTTTTCTGAATAGCATAAAATGCATTTTTAAAACTCAGAAATTTGGTGATACAGCTGTTGGGAAACAATAAGTAAACGTTGCTTCTGTGACGATTACAAACAGGGCAGTAAACGTAACGTTAAGATTAGTTTCTTATTTACTTTTATTTGCTGCAGAATGTTATTCTTAAATGACCCATTGGCATTGATGCTATTTTTTTCATAATACGCACTTTTTATTCATCTAACTAATCGATTTTTACTCCTTCAGTTGTGGACATTTATTCCCGATGTTGTATATCAGTTATTCTGTGTAATACCCGGAAATTATTTTTATTCGCATTTTAACCATTTTTTACTTTTCTTTATAGAACTCCGCGCAATTATATGGAGTTAATCGAATGAGACTATATCACTGGCGCATTTAAGATTCTTGCTGAAGAAAATTTCTTGTTTTGAATATTTTCGCAATGATGGAGAATAAATAATATATAAAATGGATAGATGACCATTATTCTTCAAGCTTAACAGCTACTTAGAATTTTTATCTGTAGTTAAAGGGGTTTAAGGGCATTGACTTTAATTATAAAACAAGCGCATAATAGGCAGTCATCTAAATGAGGAATAACAACTGTTCGAACAAGGTGATAAAGAGAAGAATGTCATTTCAGTTGTAGAAGCAACATGCAAAAAATCCTTGAAAACGCACACTGGGATGAGAGTTGGCAAGCATAGCAGTATGTGCATGTTCAGAGTTTTGATGAAAAAAAAATTGTGTGCAGTAATGAGAATAGGTTTAGTTCCTATAGCGCCATTTTCTACAAAATCCAGAAATTTTGCATTATATTCTATCGAAGAACTTAAGTCTTTCAGTTTTAAAAGAACCATGGTAGTCTTCCAGTAATTTCGGCGGAAGTTTCCTCGTGTTCTCCTTAGTTTTATTAAATCAGTTTAAATGTAATTAAAATGCCAAAATCGCTCGTAAAAAGACAGGCGTGAAAACGTTTTTCCGTTTGAAGTTCCTGAGACGACACGCAAGGCAGATGACGACGCTGTCTTCCGCTTAAATGCAGTAAAAACAGCCCTAATTAAGAAGTCCCCCCCAAATTCCCCCTTTCTCGTCCGCTGTCGAAACTTTTGAAGCATTCCGGTGGCAGCGATTAAGCGGGACACGTGTCGCCATCCGATAATCCCATTAACATACCTCTTCCTCCTGAAACACGGAAATATTTCCTTTTTTCCTTTCTTTTCCATTTAAATCCTTTCGTCTGGTTTAAAGATTCCCTTTAATTAACTAGAGCTTTGACGCTGTCCCCCCTGGGGTGACATCTTCCCTGCGCCGGTTCTCAGATTCTGTCGTGTTCATAGTGTTGTATATTACCTTTTCTTTATACTTTTTGAAGATCTCGGGAACGCATACGTGCGAAATCAGGTTTTTGAGTGAAATTCAATGGGAAACATTTCGTAAAGTAAGAATTTCAGTTACATACTTTTATGGTACTTTACATATTACGAAAAATGCTGTCAAAGGCTATCTTTCATAGCAGCGGACTAGTACTGTATATATTACATGATTTTTGCTTCAAATACAAGCTATAACCTTTTAAATCCAGCTGCCATGGGATTGGGTAGATATTGCACCACAGAAAATAGTAGCCCTATGGTAAACACGCACGGAGATTAAATGCATTTTCACCATCCCTGCTTTTCAGAAGGACAGATGTAAAAGGAATTCAGATTCCTAACAAGTTACAAATAAATAAATTATTATTATTAAAAATAATTAATTATAAATATTTAATTAAAAAATCATTTACTTTGTAGTGTATACCGTAACTTAATAATCATTTAGCTGTATAGCGTAACATAATGAAAACTTGAAATGGTAAATTAAATTTCGATAAATTTCATAGACACTAAAACTTTTATTTGAAAATGGATTAGTAACATTTTTATTAATCTTTCCGTAAGTGCCAATTTCGTCGGATCCCGATGAAAGTTGGATATTTGTAGTGTTTCGAAACATATACGATAAGCAAATGGTATTACAATTTAATTAGATCTCTTACGGAAAAAATAATCGCAGAACTCGACATGAAAACTAAAAATAAAAATGCATCTTCAAAAGGAAGATTAAAAGAAAATTTGATTTCAGTTTTCTCATATGGAAAACAAGTAAAGAAAATAATATTCACATTTTTACCACAAATACTATACCGATCTTCTAAAGCCGGCTTTTGATAACACGAAATTTAGCCAAATATCTTTTAAATAACTCATATCTTGGAGGTCGTCACGAATTATAAAATTATTATATATTTAACTATTTGAGACAACTATCTGTGTATAAAAACATTCGCAAAGTATTCACCATTTAAAGACACGCAATCCTCATTAACTTCCCATTTGGAATGGCCGAACAGTTAATACACATATTATTGGCATTTCGACTTGCGTTCGATTCCGGGGCTGGCGCTGCATGGTTATTTTAGACGTTTCCTCAAATGTAAAGTTACATCTGAACCAGTCTTTAGAAAGTCCTTCACGAAGGCATCCCTTTCCATTAGGTAGTCTAGTAAGAAGTATCATAGTCTTCCGTGCGTCCTTTCATTGTGAAAAAGTTTGCACGTCTAGCTAGCTACTGGACGTTCCATGGTCCCAACCTCCTAAAACCGTTATGGGACCTGCATGCTATCCGTAATTGTGCATCGAAAGAGACAAAATTTGGGGAATATTCGCTTTCAATATATCCT
>KK114222.1:700481-830578 GCA_000611955.2 Stegodyphus mimosarum | reverse complement strand
AGAACTGCAAACGAAACATTTTCGCCTCAGTCGTTCCGCATACATAGCCAGACCATCGGTTCCAGCGAAATTGCCTCGGTTGGGAAACTTCCAGTTTAATGGCAGGAGAAGGAGAAACTTGTTTCTTGGAAAAAATTACTTCTAGGCCGCTCGTCGGTGGATGTGATAACCTTATAACAGTCTTTACAATAAATAGTACCTGAATTAAAGTATGCAGGACAAGAACTCATCACCATCTGTATTTAATCGACTGTATCTCGTGCCTTTCCCCATTCGCTCTTTTAAGTAGAGGGGGGGATTTGCGGAATTATTGTTATCCACAGTATGTGTTGACGTGGTGTAAGCGATTATTATGTCCTTCTAGCAAACGGGAGATCTATAGTTACATTCCATGAAAGGCACAGTTGATTTTTAAGAGTTTTCAGGTCCAGATACTGAATGGTCTCTGCATAGCAGCAACCTCTAGTGATTAGCTATTCTCTGCCATCTAGATAAATGGAAAAGTTGCATTAATGGCTTCCCCAACATATCTCATTGTGTGAAAGGTCTTTAATATGGAGAAATGTAAAGCTAAATGTAGAATGGCCTAATTTCATGTATACATAAATTATACTATAAATTGCATCAACAGTTCATTCAATGGAAGAAAAGAGGCTTTATCCTCATATATAATTGCCCATCTTATAAAAGATAAATGTACGTCATTTTAATAACTACTACTCTCACCCAATACCTGCTATATTTTATTAAAAATCTGACTGATAGAGAAGTAATACCTTATAAATGGATGTTGAATAAAGATCAGTGAATTTACGGAGAACATTAAATGCACGCGCGTTTAAGAATCAACGATCTGACAAGGTCTTAAATGGCCGCCCGTTAATTTACGTATCCATGCATCGCTGCCACCCGCCAACCAAAGTTCCTAATAAATACGAAAAGCCGATTGTGACATTGTAGAAAGATGTTTCCCATAGCGCCGGCCTTTTGTGTTTGCATCCTTTTGTTCTCCCACTGAGACCGGTGAAAAGTCAACGAGTTAAACGCCGTTCCGCCAAGGGCTCGCTCACCGTCTCTTTGTATACATTCAGGGTTGCCAGTCAGTTAACCGGGGTTGCTAAATTTCCTCTTTATCGCTTCTGTGCCAAGACACTGATTTTAATTCCTATTCGTTTGTTATGATTTTCGTTGCGTATTAATACTTATTTCGTGTAAATTATTCTGCTCTTCGTCATGGTGTCGTAAAGATTTAAATGAAAAGTATACAAACTAAATTCCTAATAAGCATTTAAATATCTGCGCGCATAAAATTAATTTAATTTAATAAGTCAATAACAAGAAATTGTTGCCATCGTGTTTGCCACATTTCCTCGCGCATTTTAACAGCAGCGCTCGGTTCTGAAAATTTAAAAAATATTCGCAGAATTCCTCACTTCCTCTATTGTACATAATGTTTCTCTCTGACGGTTAGTTTATTGGTAAATTATATTCCCTTGATTATTTTTATTTTTATTCAATATATTAAATTTGTATCTGCATTTTTGTATTAAGATTTCATCCGTTTTATTTTCCCTTGTATACATTATTGAAACGTAATTCGTGCAGATTCTTCGTTAAGCTGCCCAGTGTTTTTAGCGATTAGTCAAGTTGGTTCCTGGTATAAACGGAATATTTTAAAAATTCGGAGAAAAACACGTTTTATTTAATTGTTGCTTGTGAGAACATTTTAGCGTGTTCACTCCAGATATCGGCGCCCTATCCGGTTGCCTATGTCCCCTATGAGCATAGCTGGCCCTCATACTTCTTGTTGGGTTCCAAACACATAGCCAATTTTTAATATTTGGGCACCCAGATCTTTACTAGTTTCATTTAATTCTCGCCGATTTCGTGAGAATTGAGGATAAAAAGCATATAATTTACCAAGAAAATTTCGCCATGATTCACTTCATTAATGTTTGCTATCGAATCTCCGAATGCTGACTTTTGTAAATGACATGGTACGAAATGCCAAATTTTAGGAAATTTTTGTAAACGTTTGATTGCAACAGCCGATTTTCTTCCTACTATTTGTACTGGCTCCATCAGAACAAAATGCAATTAAGAGATTTTTCAAGTGGTTTACAAAAGATCCATATGATTTTTAAACCATTAATTATACAGGAACGGAAGTACGTAACGCCAGTTAAGTTAGATTGAGAATAATGTATCTAACAGCAGAAAGAACGATACGCTGTAATCCTTCTCTAATAACGATGCGACAATACGATTCATAGTCATACATTTTTCAATCTGATGCGATATGGAACCCACATAAAACATTTCCATAGAAAAATAAACTAATTCTCTCTCATTTACTATATCAGCAACAATGGCACACAGTTTTTAATGCTTTTTGTCTTCCTAATTAAATGGTCGTAAAAGCTCAAGTCCCATCCAGTATTTCACCTATAATCAAGTTTAGTCGATTAACTCTGGCAAAAAATTTATCATAATTGATCAGAAATAAATAACGTGAACAAACAAACAAACAAACACACAAACAGGCATTCTCCTTTATATATATAGATCTTGTAAAACTTACAAATTTTTGATTAACAAACTCTACGATTGGAAGCCAACAGTAGCAACATTTTTCGAAATAAAGCATTTTTATCTCCAACGCGAGACTGTTGCCACTCGGAAAAATGAGTGCGAAACTTAGAATTTTTTTGACTTTTTAATTAATATCTCGGCTGATTAAAGTCGTACGAAGTTGAGAATAGTCGAAATGACTTCCCACGAATTTTTGGAAGAGGGAATAATGTATTTAATGTTTCACAATGCTAGTTTTATTTCATTATAAAACTTAGAAATTTTTTATTAACAAACTCTACAATTTGAAAGCGAGCAGTGGCAACACTTCTCTAAATGAAACAGATTTATATGTCCATGGTGCGAGACTGTTGCCACTCGGAATAATTAGGGCAAAAATTAGCGTTTTCAGCGTTCTTAATTAATATCTCTGATTTTAGCTATTTTTGTGGGGGGGGGGGAAGTGGGCGTGACCTTTTCCAGGATTCAGAAAAGAACTGTAGAAGGTTTAGTTATGATAGCTATAGTAGTGACTGAGTTATTAGCTAACAAACACACTAACTCACAGACATTTTTCTTTATATATATAGATAATAGTATACATACAATTTTGATACAATATTCCAAATATAAATCATAACTGATTTATACTATCAAAGTAACAAACTAAAAAGAAAGTAACTGATTAAGCTATGTTCTCGTCCTCAGTAAGAAATGTTTTGTCTTCAATCGTTATGATGAAATTAAATTAGTGAATAGTAATTGAATTTCTTAATATTAAAAGAAGAGTATAAAACAACTTGTTTAGAATGGCATAAGAAATCTCTTATTTACAAATTTAATAAATTATAATAAAAAATACAAAATACCATTACATTCAAAAAGCGAAAAGCAAAGTAAGTAAAACGTAATTTTGAAATAATATTTGGAAAGATCTTAAATGAGATAACACAAATGAATGCTTAAATTAGATAAGTGAAATAAATAGAATCTTGAAATGTAGAAAATTTACTTTTTATTTACTTATTTTATTCACGTAATTTCTTTCATATTCCGTTTGCCCTTTCTTAAGAGAAGAAGGCTTACTTATTATTTACTGTTACTTATTCATGCATTTTTTTATCATCTTTAAAACTAGATGTAGTTGCATATTGCATTGCATTTAAACCAGTATCATACACGCCAGTATCATACACGCCTGTTAAAAATAATCTAATAATAGAAGATTTCAAATTACATATTTCATATTCAAATATTTAAACAATTTCTTATTTTTATTTATTAATAACTGCTTAGGGAGGGGCTTCCCAGTGTTCGAACTGGTGAGAATGCTTAATAGTGTTAGTTCATCCCGGGCTCGAACCCTGGCGAACAGGCTACACCATATGGCTGTTTTTTGTGGTTCTTCCCAGATGTAACGTGAATACAAGCCAGTTTCGGTCAGAAAATCCTCCACGAAGGCATAGGCAGATAACCATTGGGTTTTTTGCCATGTTTAAGTAACTAAACTGTTTGTGGCAGAAATATTGGCGCTTAGGAATGGGGACGTATCAAGTGTCTCGTTTTAGTAAAATTATCATTACGTGCGCTCGCTTTTTTAATTGGCACATTTCATAACGAGAGAGAGGAATCTACACCTTGCCTGAAGCAGTAAGCTTATTTAAATTGCTAGTTGTAACATCAAGTCTCAGGGAGAATCTTTTAGTTGAAATCAAATCGTTTCTTTGTTCAAACGCAACAGAAACTGAGTATAGATTAAGTTCCTGAAACTGCAATTAGCATTCTCATCCCTTCAAGTTGCAGAGAAATATTTATATTAAGTTTTTTTTATTATTCATTACCTTCAGGCTGTAGGTTGTGAGGATTTATCTATTTATTTTTGACTAATAGTTAATTTTGAGTTAAAGTACCTTTCTTGTCACTCTCCTTTTCACCCACTCTTTTCATGCCAGAATATAAATGAGATAACGCGCGTTTATTCAGATTGAAGGAGAAAGAAATGCTATTTAAGCGGAACAGCGCTTCTTTAAATTTGATTTTAGAGCGTGTTCTGCTTACTTGAGGCCACGTTGTTACCGTGATTCTGTAACTTCTAGCCATTAGACTTGTCTCGCCAGTTTTCTACAAACCAGAGCCTTCGTGCGCGTTACTTTATCTTGTAAGCCGTTAAGCTAAATCAAGCTACACTTGATTTTAGTTCAACATTATTTATTTAAGCCAGAAGCGTTGGCTTGTGTAAACCCAAACTGGGTCATTGTTATATTCCTTGTATTCAAATAAAAGTACTATTTACATTCTGATTTTGTCTATCTACACTTTAAGACAATAGGATTATTCCTCTGTATTCGTTCTAGAGCTCATGAGTTTATGTTACCAAAGAAAGTGAAACACTATAAGGTATCAATAGATACAGTGGACCATTTCGTCATCATCTCCCTGAGCCGACAACACGGGAAAGTATCCAGTATCTCTAGCAACATAAAATTATCGGTATTTTGCATGACCTTTCTAAGATGACGGTCTGCGCTGATAATCAAAATTAGTCGGAGCCATGTGTAAAGAGAAATCGCTATAAATGATTTGGTTTTATTCGAATTTGTAGTATTTACCTCCATTCACAATTAATTAAATTCTTGCAAGTGATAAATTGTTAAAGATAGTTAAAAATATAGCCAGTAATAGTGAGATAGATCTTAGAAAAATGCTAAAAGGGATTCATGAAAACTTAGCTTTCAACCACCTAGGCAGAAACATGTATAGTCTTTATTGTTGTAAATGAACCATCCGCATCCATCGCTGGAGGAAAATCCTTATCTAAAGAACCGAGTCGTAGATTTAAAAACCTATTTATTTTCTTTTTTAGAATAATTTGCTTTCTCTTTTAAAATGAATTCACATGGAGATGTTCCCAGGTTTTATATGCTAAATAATTTTTTTAAAGATATCTAAACACTTTATCGTATTTGAAGTAGGAAAGATATTCTTCTACTGCGAGTAACTGCAAAGATGCTGATCTGGCTTAACTCCCTTTCGCCGTGGGAGAGCTGTAGCGAAAGAAAGAGGGATTGAGAGAATGGAGGAGTGAAAATTATCAGGGCGTGAAGTTTAACCGGCCGAGAAATTGCCCTTCCTCGTAATACGGGAGCTTTGTTTAAGTAACTTGAAGCACCACAGTCGTATTTCTTAACGCTTTGTCTCTAAACTTTCGTCTCTCTTTTAATGTTATTTCTGTCCCATTCTCTTGTCGCGGCTCCATGTAAGAATTATTCGCGTATTTTTGACAAATCCCACGACTCAAAATTGTAAGAGATGAGACTACGATACAAATAGTTTCTCAAGGTATCACACTTTTTTTTTGGCCGATCAATTTACATTTTGATATTAGAATATATCCTCAGGGAGTTTTTCCAAAACTTTTGGAGCATTCGTTTACGTTTCAAGTCTAATATTAAAATGTTCGTAAGGCTTTTTTCAAATAAAGACCGTCCGGTGGCGAAGTGGCTAGCGTGTCGCGCAGCTGCACCACAGGTCCGGGGTTCGATCCCTGGGCTGGGCAAGGTTGACTCAGCTTTTCATCCCTTAACTGGGTCGATAAAATGAGTAACAAGTTCGCTTGGGGACTAAACACCAGAGGTTCTGCGACAAGCTGACCATATATGGCAAGTATGAATGAGTACCATATATGAGTACAAGATATAGGCATATGCTGATGCACTCTGGGGCCCAAAAGCTCAAGAAAGCAGAAAAAGGGCACTGCAGGCCGGGGCCCACTAGGGCTGTTGCACTGAGTTTAGTTTATTTTCACATGAAACTCTTATAAGATCTTCGAACGCGAAACACATACATTATTACCTAGAAATGCGTTCCTTTCAAACGTGCTCTATACAAAAGCAGAAATTCCTCTGATTGGTTTCCCTACGAGAAACAAAGCTTCTTGAGCAATTTTTTTCTCCAGTGTCAAAAAGGTGTTGCGGATGCTTACTCAAGAAAGATCCTAACAATCTCTCCAAAGATGTAGGCAGGAACCGTTCAAACTATGTAGTTCCTAGAAGGAACGCGTTTCGCGTAACGTTTCTTATTGCGTTTTACGCCTAGGTTTGATAAAACCATAACGGCCAGCCATTCTCTAAGAGTCGTTTTCTGAATATTGGTGAGTTATAAGTCAATCTGATGACAGTCAATTTACATAAGCGCGGATTAAAAGTCAACAATTAAAGCAAGAAATAATGAAACTAAAGAATGAATTACTTATCGGCAATGACTGGTAACAATTAGGCAATCTGCGTTGAAAAACATAAAATCAGATCTGCTAAAATAACACATCTGACTTATCCTCAGCTAATCGCTATAGAAGGGGTACCTACTAACCTCGAGCAGTGACGGAAATCGATGCGGACTCCGATCAATGATAAATTCTTTCCAAACAGATTATCACTATTAGTTACGAAGAGAAAAGAGGATCTTTGATTAAAAAAGCATGAATGGCAGTTAATCTTTGCTAGATTTTAAGTTCTTTTGCGTGTGCTTTAATTTGCATAACCTTCTGATCTGAGCAGCTATATGAGATACGATTCAATGGAAAAGTAGCATAATATTTGGTTTAAGTTTAACTGTTAGTAAAAAATTAAAATAATTGATACAACACTATCATGCGTTTATCATCCACGTGGTTTAACAATTTTTTCATCATCTAAAACCTAGTATCATCCTACTAATAACTGTCTACTCGCGCCGATGACTGATACCTCTATCGGTTACACCATCCTTCGCTTTAACTTTGTTTTAATACCTTACTTTAATTGCTATCGAAATCGTTATTATTTATCGCTTTAATTATTAACGAAATCTACTGTATCACCTCCTACCGATGACCTGTGGGTTGACTGCCAGTGACTGTCAGTCTGCAGGTCACATATAGCTTTAAGTTTATTTCAATAACCTATCAAAATTTTATAAGCAAACAAACCCATGCAAATTTACAAAAATAGATTCTTCGTTTTATATTCCTTACGCTGACGAACTAGGCTTCACCAGTGGCCGAACGGTTAAAGCTCTGAATACTAGTTGTTCGATCCGTATTCGAATCCAGGTGAACGAGGTGGCAGCATGATTGATTTTCATGGTTTTCCCAACGTGTAACATGAATACGAGTCAGGTTTCCTTAGAAAGTCCTCTACGAAGGCATTTCTCCCCTTAGTCAAATAGCATTCATGTGCTTTGTCATAATCAAATAATCTAACCTATTACATTCTCCATAGATGCATTCTGCTTTCCTATAGGTGGACAAATTTATTCAATTGTAATAATGACAGTATTTTTTATTTCTGTTTCTTTTCAATATATGTTTATTTCTATTAATACCAGCAGGGTATTCTATAGCCTTATTCTTAATTACCTATATATCTAATGATTTTGTTTTATTTTACCCAAATTTATCAGCTGCGATTGCAGTAGTGTAAATAATTAAAACAAGAATATTTCTATATAAATTCAAACAACAATTTTTATAACAGCTGTAGTAAGTACCTTGCTCTGGCATTTATTGAAAATTTATTATTATTTTAAAAATACTTATTATGAAAAGCAAGTCTGATCTATGTTCTTTACAGGAGGCTTCCTTTTGGACCCTGAACCAACTGAGGATCCTGAACCTTCGTCGACACCTGTCTTCTTGGAAGAACCACAGGACGCTTTTGTGATTCGCAACAAACCGGCGACGCTTTCCTGCAAAGCTAGACATGCTCTTCAGGTAGTTTTCTGTTATCCTATAACATTCTTTGATAATTTACTTGCACTTGCCTTTTGTTTAATCACAAGTATCATACTTTTTTTGCATTAAGTATCCAATTGTTTCCAGGTGTACTTTGAATGCAACGGTCGCCTCGCAGAACATCGCCAGCACAGCCAACAACAGTACGTTAACCCAATGACAGGTGTCCGTCAGGTTGAGGTTTCAGTGGCAGTCACACGTGGTGATGTCGAAAAGATTCTCGCTGGGGACACATATGGATGTATCTGTCACGCGCTGTCATCCACAGGACGAATCAAAAGCAGAAGAGCCATTGTCAGTCTTGCATGTGAGTACCAAAGGCCTTTTATAATAGGATAATTGTCCTTGTTTGTTGTCTTTAGCGTCGCCACTTATCTATCCTAAGATAAAGGTGCTTACAACTTTGAAATAGGGCTTTGTGAGATAATTAGCTTTGCTTCTTACCCTTAATATTGCTATTTGTCTCCTGTATGAACTTTTGACAGTTTCGTACCTTTTAAAATCGGACTTTATACTAAAATTTCAGTTAGCAGCTAATTATGTAAAGTTTTTTAATATAAACAATAGTGGAACACAGCATGAGGTACATAATGCGCTCAAACGCTCTGATGTATTATAATACCGTGTATGTCACTTGTAAGGATCATTTAAATTTAATAACACGTTGATTTATATTAACTCGCTTTCCTATCAAGACTCGTTTCATTTCTCCGCCAGAATGCAAATTTCCAGCTCGCGAAATTCAAATTAGGTAGAAAGAAGGAAGTACTTAAAGGAAGGTTTTGGAGGGTGAAATCAGACCGTGTTCTTCCTGCTGGAACGGCACGTTGCTAACTTTGATTATCTAGCGATTAGAATTCTGAGGCGTTGACTTATTCTTGTCAGTCTTGTTTAAACCGCAGCTTGCGCCCTAGTTAAGCTGTGAAGCCGTTAGTTTGTTTTTAAACTTTTTTAAGTTTATCCATTATCTTAAATTTAAAGCTAAAAGTGTTGGCTTCTGTAAGCACGAGTTGGTGCCACCTGTAACTTTATTTCGAGTTAATAAAGGGTTCTATACACCCATCTTCTCACTCTATTGTAATTTCAGACATAGTGATAACTCGCTGACGTGTACCAAAGGTTTGGTCACTGTTTACAGTAGTGAAAGACTTAAAACCTGATACCTTTCATTTTGTTATGCAGTTTTGTTCATTTGAGTTAAAATAATACTCTAAATATCGATTATTGGAGGTGCTAAAGCAACACGAATCAGTGCAATATTCATAAATATGCAGCATAAGTTTTGAAGATTTAAATATAGAACCTTCTTCTTTAGCTACAGAAGTGCAAATGACTATTTTAGCAAATTAGAGGACTGGACCATTTGCTGCAGTAATCGCTACCATGGTTACGAGAACTGTTATGTCAGCTGAATTTCAGTACCTAATGAACTACTTGCTTTTGGGCGTATATTATCGTTTTTCAGTAGTATTGTATACAACGTTTTTTATTGGATGTTAACATGGAAAGAAAACGTATTAAGTTCATCTGCCGCTGAACCATATCAAATATCTAGTTGTTTAGAATGTAAAATACTTAGTCTTTAAATTGTTCACGTATGCTTTCAAGAAACGACAGATATATTGTAATAATTTTGCATTAATTTGAAAAGCTGAAATATTTTTAGTCAGCAGAATTTTTCCATCAAAGAATATATCTATGTACACAATAGTTATCATCTATTATAAATTGAATCTAAATTTGAGAGGATTATACAGGAAAATATCAAAAGGTTTCAGGCATTTAATGTGAATTTGACTGTCTAATTAACTGTCTGTGTATATAAAATGTTTCAGTTAAATATTCAGAAACTTCAGCGAAATACTGATTGATTCTTTTTAATGTCAGGGGTGTGCCATTGAACCTCTCCATAATTTTATGGTATTTCGCGGTACGGTACTTCCGCCCATGCTTTTGTTATTCAAACTAGAAATGGTAATTCTATCATCAACAAAAGGAGAAATAAATCGACTTTGTCATTCAACTGAATATCGTAACGTGCTTACTAGAATTTCAGATAAAGCCATTTGGAAATATACTGTATACTGTAATATCTATAGAAATTTTGTAGCAACCAGAAATACATATAAAACCTTTCTATAGCAACAAACGATTGAAGAAATACTGATATCGTCTTGCTTTTAAAAATAAATTTTATGGTATCTAATGACGAGCATATTGATTTTTTTATTGTTATAAACAATAACGTACGATTTATTTATTTTATGCATTGTTTTCATCGAACTGAATGAAATCAAAGAAGTTTTTAACTGAAATATTGCGCTCATAAAGAAAAAAATCGTAACTTAGAACTAATCAGGGATGAGATCATTCCTGGTTCAAAACTAGCTTGAGCAAGTATTTTTTTTTCTTTATTCTAAATTGCATTGTCATTATGCACATACTGAAAACTTACGAATTGATTCTCAATGAGTTTCCTTAATTGTTTTAAAATGTCTGTTTTACTTGCTGCCTTTCCAGTCCCGTAGAATTGGAAATACATAGTTCAGTCTTTTCGCAATACACCTATAACAGGCATCATTGATTATTATTAGTAACGTGTGCTTTTATAGAAATTTCGCCTCTTCTGGAGCAGGATGGTTAGATTAATTTCCACATGTTATACAATTCTGCTTACTCCGGCGAAAGCGGGAAAAGTTATTTCGGAATTTTTTTTTTCGAATAGCAAACTCATTTGAATAGATTTTTATTAGTTAAGATTAGAAATAAAACGTATATAACATAATACAAATATATATATATATATTTTTGAATGGCGGGCACTTGCCTATAAAGGCACTGGCCACTACTAAGGCCAGAAATGTTGACCATTTTATTTTGGAGGCACCTAATGGGCAGCCACCGCTACCTCCTGTGAATGGACAGACAGTTTTACATCCATGCCTTCTCTGGTATTCGAACCCGGGCCCTTCAGTATCGCAGTCAGGCTACCCTAACCACTATACCGTCTGGGCGGCTCAAATGAAAATATTTATATAATTATGTTATTTAAAACAATGTCTATTAATATGACCTTTTTTGTATAAAAAATTAAATATTTTTTTTATCCTTAATGTGATGAACAAAAATAATCATATTTTAAAAAGTAATGTGACATATCCTCACAGTTTTTATGCTGTTAAACTTATTACCAACTTCACGGTATCTAGACGAGCACAGTATGACGATTCTTCACTCAGCGAAACGCAAAGTTTGTAGAGATACCAGAGATTAGGCAGAATGGAATCTTGAAACATTCACTATTCCTCTCACGGTATCGAACTTTTAATTTTCTAACAGCTGATTTGATGTACTGTTGCACGACAAATGCATTCTGAAGAAATGCCTTAATTCTGTACAAGGTAATTTTAAAAACAACAAAGCGAGCTTTCCGAGTGAATAGGATTGCAGTATTTCTTTCGTTGCTCTTAAACTTCATATTCGTCTATTACGGCCAAAATTTACGTCTGATATTTGGAAAATGAAAGTTCTAGTTGTTGGAAATCGTTGAAATTCGTTGAAATAACTAGTTATTTATAGGTAGGAGCAATGATTTAATTAATCATTCAAATATACTGTATTTCCCCCTGATGTATTCGCCCCCTAGTTTTTTAGAGTCAGACTCCAAAAATTAAAAAAACAAAAATTCTCTTAATTTTCCCTATCCTCAGTGCATTCAGAGAATGAGCTCTCCTACATTTTAAAAGGGATTCATCCATGTAGTGATTGTTTACTTCTTACTTTCAAAGACTATCTCGCAAACTAACAGCGAAGGTCACGCTGACCTTCTTCCTTCTAACGGTTGAACTTCAAGTTGACTTTAGACAAGATCCGACCTGTTACAGCAAAGCAAATACGGATTGACATTCAGTCTACGATTTCTTTGAGTCAGCTGCACATTCACCTTTTCTAATTACTTATGGATACTTTGAGGCCTAGGGAGCAGCACAGAAAGCAACAAGAAAGGGAAAGTTTCAAGTTACAGGCAAGTAGCAAGAAAGATATTGTTGCGTTTTACGGGTTCGTGGATTTGAGAGTATCCGATGAAAACACGATGCAGAACAATAAAAAGCACAATTTATTTACAAGAAGCACTATTTACAGCACAGTTCCAAAATGACCTTTAAAAGCGTCGAAAATCTACAATAAATACGCTGAAACAATCAGCAACACAGCTTCAGGCTGTAACTGTAAAGGTAGCTTCACGGCAACACTTATAATAAACACCGTGGAACAATCACCAATACACTGTCAAGCTATACTGTAAAGGTAGCTTCACGGCAAAGCACTATCCCGATCGCTTTCCGTTCACAAAACTCTCGCGTGGCTTAGCACTCACAATAAGCAGCTATTCTCACAATGCCAGCTCTCAGAAACGCAGGGGTTTATATAGCTTTTCCTTAGGTTCCACAGGTTTCGAGAAATATCTCGACAGGAAGTTATTCTAGAAGCTTCCCGATTGGACTGTGGGATATCGCCGATTTGGTCGCCAAATGGGCGATAAAGTCGCCAATCTGGCAACCCTACCATACACTATTTTATGGCAACCCTAGTGTTGTGCCGGAAAGCTTACATACAGGCGCAACCGCCGAATTTTTCGCAACAATATCTTTTTAGTCACTTATTAGAATGAGGTTTTATTGTGATGGTTACCTGTAGTTTATTCAAGACTGCTTTTCATTTGTTCTCACTGTAACCGCGTCCTTTGGAAATTAAATTATTCCTAAAGTTTCGGCATTGTCTTCTATTTTGACCCACAGGAAATATAGTTATTTCAACGATTTCTAATAACTAGAACTAGAATCCTGTTAAAACATAAGACTGTTTCTAATGACTAGAATCAGGTTAAAACATAAGATGGACATTTTTCTTAGTTCATTTCTATTACACGTAATAGCTTTTTTTTTTTGTATTCACCCTAGGTTACTTCACCAATAAATTTATTATATTTTTACTTCATTAAATTCCACAATTATTTCCTTAAAGCAACTATACCTCCCATTTTTTTAATTATTCAGTTCTAATTTAAATCACTGTCTGTAATAAAACATAGATTATATAGAGAAATCGTCACTTCACGGTTGCGAATATCATGTTTTCGAACTAATACAGTTTATTGCCACCTGTTTTTAATTACCACTGAGTGCATTTTATGTAATATGTTAATATGTTTCGTTCAGTATTTTGACTGAGATTACAGTTACAAAGGGACAATGTATATTATTCGATTTATACGCTAGATTTGAAGCACGTATTCGAATGCCTTCGTGAAGTAAGCAGCAAAGAGCAGAAGAAAGGATTTAATAGCACAAGCGTACCTGATCTTCCCTCTGCTATCTGTGGCTTGTATTAGAATTTTAGTAATGTGTTTTTAACATCTTGATATGCTATGCTCTTTTGTAGCTAATATGGATCATGCAGTCTTCGCAACATTTAGAAGCAGTATCAGAAAGTGGCTTTTGAAATAAATAATACAATATACTAGACGGGGCAACCCATTTTTAAATGTTCTAGAGAGAAAGGGGGAACATACCCAATGCAGGTAAAAGTATTCGAGAACTGTGGAGAAAATGATATCAGTGAATATGAAATCTGCATGAGAACTTTTGCTTCAGTGTGCAACTTAAAATGATGAATGCAATCAGCAGACTGCTGTAGCTATTACATGTGAATTAGATTTCAATGAAACAGATTTGTAACGGGCAGTGCTGAATTCGACAGCTTTGCTTTTAACATCAATTAACAGCACGCGCATGAATTTAACGGTGTCGAATTTTTTGAAGAATATGCTATACGTGAGATGAAGTCAGAGCTGCAGAAGACGTGATAACTCAAAAGATTTTTAAGTCATAAAATTTGAACTTGGGTCGAAATCTGGAAAGAAGCATTACTATTCGTTGTCTGAATGTTGCAGAATTTGAAAAAGTCAAAACCCTGAGTTGCTTCAAAGAAAATTATGAAGCAAATAAAAAAAAATATTTGAACTATTTTAGATAGTTTTTTGCCAGGAAAGAAACGTCATAAATTATATTTTGCACACAAAATAAAAGCAATATTTTTTGGAGGGAGAAAGCGATGGTATTTCATTTTATTTCCTTTCATTTTCCCTGAGTAGTTAAAGAGAAATATGGAAGAGGGTGGTAAATAGTTGGATGATGGAATTACAGTATTTTATTTGTAGTAATTTTTATACTTATACGATTAACATGACTTCATGTAGCACGGTATTTCACTGGCATTATATGATCATGCCAAATGAGACATTGCTTTCCATTTAGATATAATTAATTTACGTAGGTTGGTTAAAAAATGTCACAACGCATCAATAGTTCTGATCATCAATCCCTCAACATAATTGCCCGTCGTGTCTATCACTTTCTACCAAGTTTCTGGAAGCATCAACAGAAATGAATGGACTGATGGTTTACCATCAACACATCTACTTCTTTTGCTCCACTGAGACTGTCCTAAGACACGGGTAAAGGAGCAAGAGGTCATGGTCATATGGATTCATACCGGATAAATACGGCGAGAATTCCGGAACATCCAACCCACCATTGCAGGATATCTATGACAGCACTCGTAATACGACACCGTACATTGTTAAGAAGGTTATTCCGATTCGTCATCAACACATGTTATTGCTTTCTGTTGAATGCTAGACGAGACTCCGTGAGACAAATACCATCATCCTTCGTAACAATGCGCAGCGTCATATAGCGAGCGTTATCACGGATCTCCTGTGATGGCAGCAATTAGATGTACGGGAATTCTCGCCATACTTACCCGATATGAATCCGCGTGACTATGATTTCTTGCCAAAACGAAGAAACTACTGTAAGGAATCCATTGCAGCAGAAGAGGTTGTCATTTGTGCCTTAGGGTTATCTCTGTAGAGCATCAATAGAAGTGGACGTGTTGATGGTATACAACGCTTTTCAATAGCATCGCAGAAGGTGATAAGCGTGCGAGACGATTATATTCAGGTTTTATTTGCGGCTGTGTTAATAAAGCCTTTTCAGGACTGTTCACGCGTTGCCATTGCTTTTATCTAATCCTGGATTTTCGCTATATCCTCACTTTTGGAAAACGATTATTTACTCCTGAAGTAGAGGGATGAAGGCCTTGGTAATCGATAAAGTTTTATTCAAAATCTAAATCAAACTAAGGTTGCTTTATTGCCTAATTTTTAAATCGGATATGATTAACTAAGATTGTATGAAAATTCTAACCAAAAGCGCTTCATAACGTGCCCTGTCGTAAAGATGCCAGTATCTTTATTATGCAGTTAGGCTCCTGTTTTAAATAATAGAAACCTTCATAGAGGCGCCTTGGCATAAAGGTACGTGAGCCTTTACATAAATCTGTTTTTAACTTGAAAATAGTAACCTTTATAAAGACACGGGCACCTTTATACCGGTAAATATGCACCTTTGTGCTTCCAGTATGCAAATATAGGTTCCATTGATGCTGGGCTTAAAGTTCCAAGACCTTTGCCAAGATTACCTTAGGTTTCAATGTTAGACATTGGTCTACTAAACGTGCAAGGACCTTTATGCCGGAGCATCCTCATGCAAGATCTCTGTCTTTTCGAAAACTAGCCGGCATACATAAAGGTGTCGTCACGTTTATAAAAGTCGGTCACCAATATGATGGTGTCTCATTTATTCTTACTTAATTATTCGTCTATTACCATGCGGTGTGAACTAAAATGATCCATCTTTAATTCTGTTTCATTTAGTGCCTAGGAACATATTTTAAGGAACTTTCGGGCTACATGAAAAAGCTCTTGGGTGAACCATTTAACTTTTCTTTAATTAAAGATGAAGTAACCTAAAACATACTGGCGTGAATGATTATACCTCTTGCATTTAAACGTGATAGAGTTTTAGTGAGAGATAATTTTAGCAGTACTCTGAGGTTCTCATGATCTTGGCAGTTTTTTTTTAATTCACGAGGTGCACACTTTGACAGATGGTATTATTTACGGCATTATTGTCTCATATTTCCGGTTGCATAAACACCATCGAGAGCATGTATATAATTTTCAACTCAAAAAAGCAAGTAAACTTGAAATCCCAGGTATCATATCAGAGTGTTCCTTAATCGCTGACGTGACAGCTTTCATAAGAAAACAATTTTGCCGCATCTGGCGGAGAATTTAATGCCTCAGACATCATAGCATCTCTTTGAGGAGGAGGTATGTGATTGAGGGGTAGTGAAGAAAATCGGCTCGAAACTGTCGACGCGTTTGTTTTTCACCGATTCATTCGATAAACACTTTTCGTCGTATTTTTCGCGCAGTCAGCGATACTTCTCGAAATCCCGGGATTTCCTGTCTCAAGTGCCTTTTTGCAAGATAGTTCTCTCTTCCTTTCTCCAAGAGGCTGCGATGAAAAATGGCGCAAAAACACGGGAATTAGTCGGTTATTAAGAAAGCTTCCTTCTCGTTTATTTGTGCTTCTCTTGCAAGAATAAATAAAGGGACTGGTATTTTTAACCCTTGCAGGGAGAGAATGATTCATGACAGGCCAACCTGAAAAAACGTCGCCGTTTCGCACGGTGCAGTTCTGGAACTTGGGGGCAAATATTTTGTTGAAGAACTAACTCCTCAGATTCCAAAACGACATTCATTTCTCAGATTATATATGATAGATTGTCACTGCATTAAATATTAGGAATTTCCATTCAAAGTAAAGGAATAAACGCTCGAAATTCTTCTTTAATTATCCTTTTTGCTTTGTTGTATGTTCTCCTTCGAGGAACATGAACTTTATGAAACATTTCATCAATTCATAGAACTTTTTATTGTGAAGTTTCGTAGTACTTTTTATTCAAAGACTACGCGAAAGTTTGGATTTAAAGATATGCGTTCCTTTTCCAATCATGTGTCCAATTTTCATTCAAAGATATGTGTGGATAAAATTATCCTTTCATTTCCTTTTTCTTTCGTAGATGTACACTCAGAGTGTTTCTAATTTTCAATCTATGCCGCAGCTTAGTAATATTCTTTCAAATTTCAAAATTCTTTTTCTCATATTTGAATCACAGATGTACTTTCGTTTCAAGACCTGTGCACTTTTTTATTCATTTTTATTTAAATTTATGCTTTGGTTTTGCAGGCAGTGGGTCGGATTTAGACAATGCTAAAATATACTGAAGGTATCTACTTAAGAAAGGGATGTCTTCGGAAAGAAATTTTTAAGCCATACGAGATGTCATTTCTAGTCATACAATTAAATCATACAAGAAGAAAACAAAAATTCTTATGCAGCCAAATCGTTTAGGGAGGGGTTATAACGGAATCGAACTACCACAGTACTCAGAGATCTTGCCTCTCGGCCAATGGCAGATTTTATTTTGCAACACAGATCTAAGTTGGGCCAAAGAGTTCCGTACATGCAGTCTCAGTGGGCAGTACTGATACAAACAAGCGCTATTTTTTAAGTACTCCGTGGTACTTTTAAGATATACATTCTTCATGAAGAAAAAGTACTATTTTGAAAAAAAAAATACAAAAGGATTTTCAGAAAACTTCATTTTCTGTTGAAGAAGAAAGACCTGTATCTGACCGTCTTCGAAATGAATACAGTTTTATTCAAAATTTTCTCTAGTCTAAGGTTGGTTTTTTGCCTAATTTAATTAAAAAACTTGAAGAATGTAATGTAGCATTTAGAATCGTATTGAATATTCGTAAATATAATGTCATAAGTCTGTAGTCTGTTTGTCCTTACGGTTTAGATAAGGATACAATTTTAAATTCAGATGCAAATAAAAATAGTTTTGATGTTTGTATTTTCATTTCTTAGCTTGCATGCCACTTGGAAATATTTTATGTCGAAACCGAAATCAAAATGTTTTCGTGCCCACGAACCCAGATGGATTTGATGGTCACTGTCGGGTTAGAGGATAATCCTCTTAGAGAATACAAAAGAATTAACAATATTGATGTTTATTTATATTCTCCGAAATACTGGTCACTATAGTCTGTTACTTTAAAATAGGCATTTCAGGGTCATTTCTTTCCCCCAAACCATGACTCATTACCATGCCAACAACAATTGCGGAAACAAAGATTGAGTCGTTAAGAAGGGTCAGAGCAACCTTAAAGTTCCTATTTAAGGGTAACAGAGTAAAGTAGAAGCGGTTCTTGTTTGAGAGATTGCCACGAAAGAGTTCACTTTACTTCGTAGAAAAAAATATCATAAATAAAATTGGAGACACTTATTCTCTCAAGGCAGTTTTACGCGTAATACGTAATAAAGCAAAATTATGAACAACACAGAAATATATTCTATTTATAGTATTTATTTCTTAAATGGTTCTCCCCACCTCAATCAATTTCTCGAGACTTCTTACCGGTAAAATCATTTTAAGAAATCGTAAGGGTTTAGTCGGCTTAAACCATTTTTTTCCCGTCTTTTTAAAAACCATTACAGCAAAATTTGTTCCGAAAAGCTTTTCTTGAAGTATGGCAGTCATGTGTCAGATGAGCACGCAACTCCTGTGTCAGTTGCACTTAAGGGATTTATTAAGCAATATGTGCATGGCTTGCAGTCGACATCTCGCATGATGGATTAGAACAATGTTTTGTCGCTTAAAAGTCATTTCTGACGCCATCATGTTGTTTCTCGAGTGAATTGTTACATTGTTAAGTGCAAGACCGTAAGTTCTTTGTTGATATATTGAAATTAACAGAGATTAAAAAAATGCTGCTTTATTTTTCAGATTCTATTTAATATTCTGACAGCACGTTTTTCATTTAGCTTTAATCGTATTAACATAAATTGTATTAAAGTGGATCTTTGAATAATGTGCTGCACTTCACTTATATGTGCACTTTTTTTTTAATTTTTTCCTCCAATACAAATATATTGAAAAACATTTTAGGGTTTTGTTATAGTTTGAAAGGCTAGCGAAACACTTGGTGTAGAATATCGAATATCGTGAATGCTTAAGTTATCTTTGTTACTGCAATAAGTCGTGTATTGTAAATATATAGATCAATATAAAAAAAAATGTTACTTACGTATTACCCGTCGATCGTTGAAGCAAGCTACCATCGAACCATGAAAGTTGGCAGAAATTTCGGTAAAGATGCGCCAGTCGTTCCTGCCGAATTTCGAAAGAAATTCAGCCTGTTTATTAAATAAACAATCAATATTTGACCCATTTTCTTTTTACGCTTTGTACGAAGGCTTTCGTGGATATCTACTATTTTGTTAGGCCTTCTTTATTTATTCGGAAGCGCTGTTTAGAATGTTATGAGTACAGGCTACCGCAGGTAGTTGTTTCAATTAATTATTAATTAAGCTTTCGTCAACCATATTCAGCTGATTCTATCGTGTCGCTATCACGTATGCAAGCCCTTTTTTATGGTAGGATCTTGTAACTTTGAAAGTAATATCTACTGCTTGCAGCTCTGTAGAAGGGAGGTGCCAAATTTTTATAATTGTTTTTAAATGCAAGAAAAAATACAACAATAACAGTTACTGTATACCTTTATTCATAAAAATAAAAGTGGTTGTCGATAATTAATTGGAGTTTCATCAGACGAAAGCACAGATGTCATAAGTGTGTTGCTACATCATCTTCTGAGGATTTTACTTTTTACTAAATAGGGATAAATGTGTCAAAATATATATATGATTCCATATATTCATTTTCATCCTAATTAATGCAATGCAGACTGCAGACGATGTGAGTTTACTGTCGAATGACGCTTTAACTTAAAAATACTGTAATACAAATACCGTAACACTTACATTATCCAGATACACCGAATTCCAATATGCGCAGTTCCTTATTTTCCTCATTTTATTCTCCACATTTATGCTTTTAATGCATTATTTTGCATTCGAAACTGTCAATAATTTTAAAAAAAGGAAGATAAATAAAACATTACTCTGCCTGTATATTAGATTAGGGTATTTGAATACGGCTAAGCAATGGAAAGCTGTCTGCCTAAAAGGAGGGATGCTTTCGTGAAGATTTTCTGAGTAAAACTGGCTCGTATGGGAAAAACAATCATGCAGGCTTTGTTTCGCCTGCGTTTGAACCTAAGCAAAGTCGAACTACCAGTATTCAGTGGTCTTAAACCATATTGTCACAGATGGAGAAAACTATATATCACAAGCTAACTTTAAAAAAGTGTTATGTATCAAAGCACGATAGTTTATTATAAATGCTTTAAAACTCCTCATTCGTCTTCAGTCATTGCATTTGAGTTACAATTCAACACAGAGAATGGAATTGCTTCGCATTTATAATCAAACAGTGGAATCACTGCTTATTTTTTGGTACACAAAAAAGCAAAGAAAGTGAGTTTGGTATTTTTTTTCTTTATTTTTTCTTGCTCTATAATTATGAATTGAATCATCAAAGAAGTTCAAATTTTGAGTGAAGCCACTGACAGCGAAATAACTGTATTTTATGCAGCGCATTTATTTTAACACTGTGTTGTATACATATATGTGAAAATTACATTCTCTATTACATACCTTTCTTCTAAACAAACGCTTTTCAGCTCTTGGGCCAATTTGACCAAAATTAAAAACGAAAGGCGAAATTAGACCCGATCTGCGTGAATCCGACTTAACGTCCTTTTCGGTAATACTGCTTATCCTGTAATTTTGGGGTAACAGTTCAGACACTTTATTGGTACGTGACCTATTGCGGTAACAGCGATGATACGTACATTTCTTTTACCCATTGCTGCCATAAAATATATGTGATAAAAATTTTAGCTTTTGATGTTTAGTATTTGTAAAATATTTCATATGTATGTAAGATTTAACAAAACACGATTGCTGCTTAAAAAAAAATAATTGACGACTTCAAAATTAACGATTCTAGATTTGGTGCTTTCCCCCTAAATTCATCTGTTCTCCCAAATTCGAGATCTTTCAGCATTATAATACGCTGCTGGAAAAGGGCAACTAAAACTAATATTAACCAATCATAGCTCGTCTCTACAATTACATCAGACTTAGTATTAATACCGCTGGCGAGTTAATTACGTCATTAATCTGCTGTATTCCTTTCCCTAGCTTCCGCCATTGCTAATGTGTCTTCTATGCTCTGCTTGTCCGTCTAAATGATGTTGGCCTCATTAACCTGTGTAAATTGTATATAAGGAATTGTCGTAATTGTTATGATTAAAGAGTACATTGTTTTGAATTCGAATCTACGTGGTTCCTTATTTTTCTCGTTTTATTCTCCACATTTATGCTTTTAATGCATTATTTTGCATTCGAAACTGTCAGTAATTCAAAAAAAGAAGGATAAATAAAACGTTACTCTGCCTGTATATTAGATTGAATTGTTATGATTAAAGAGTATATTATCTATATTAGAGTGTGTCTAGAATCATATTAGAGTATTAGATTAATATTATCATATTAGAGTGTGCCTGGCAATCTGGAAATAAAGATGATAATTGGCTGAACTTAGTTTGTATCAACTTCTGACTCATGCCCTGCCACTCTGCCATCGAGACTGTCAACTTTTAAAAAAGTACCCGGACCACGACTGCGTTTCAGAGACATTATATATATACTGAGGAAGTTGACAAATTTTCTATTTGTTGTTGAGAGAAAAAAACTAGAAAAACTAGTAGAAAAATCTGCGCGTAGTGCTGCAAAATTTTATACCATTTAATATGGGAAATGAAATATATGTAAGAATTACTTAAGGATTGTAAGAACTGTGATTCCCTACCTATTTTCATTTTTATGAATTTTCAAATTTTATAATATACATTTGGAACAGAAAAAGTAAAAATGTTGAAATACAAAAACAGTGAAAACCAAAGCTAATCTTTTTTTATTTAAAGCTCCAAACAGAACTTGTCAAGGGAAAAGTGTTCTGAAGCTTTAAACAAAGTCAATTAACTGAACAACAAGAACAGGTTTCATTCCGATCAACTCACTGAGACCTCTATCGTCAATAAGCATATGGTTATTAATTATAAAAAAATTTTATATGCAATACTTCAAAAAGTCTATACAGTTTTGAGGCTCTCATTGAGTTGGTCTCTTTTCCCTACCCGTTTTTGTTGTCCAAACACAAATAGAAACAAAAGATACAAGGAAAAAATTTACATGTAATACCGAAATAAAACATTTATAATCAAGGGAAAAGATTGAACGAATTATAATCGAAAGAAATGTCTATAAAATTGGTAAAATAATAAGACAAAAACAAAAATAATAAAATGCTGTACTAATTACAATGTAAAGCTCGAATTTTTTATCGAAAAATTTGATTGTCAAATGTAAAGGCTAAATAAGGACCAGGTTAGAATGCGTACTTAAAATGAAAATACTTTTTGCTAAAGTAAAAGGAATGGAGAAACAAATGCAACCATTGAGGGTAATTAAGTAAAAAATTGCTACAAATGGAGGGGTTTTGCAATAACAAATAATAATGAAAAAACACTTCCTATCTGTAGGTACTTTTTTTACAAAGCGAAAGTAGTTACGCTACGGGCTGCCTCGCTGTAGGTCAGGGCATACAAACTGCTACGTAATTTGCGACACTTTTACTAAGCCTAGGTTTTGAGAAAGGAGGGATCCAGTATTTTTGGGGGGGGGCGGTGTTGGAATTTGTTAGACGGAAGCGTCTGAATGACTGAAAGAGGGGATGCTGGTAGAGTTGGCCAAAGTTTCGGAAATGGAAAATGTTTTTGTTAGTAAAAAGGCGTCTTTTTTCAAGCATTCGAGCTATAAAAAGGTCTTTTCAGAAAAGGCAAAGGCTCTTAATTAGTAAAAGTTCAGTAGCGGCTAGCAAATTAGAGAGTATTTAATTATGTAAAGACATACTGACTTAATTCACTGAAGTAGAGTGTCAAAGATAGAGTTCTGAGGAATTAAATTACATATATACATTAAATTCTTGTTAAAGTCATCCACAAATTGCCTCCTTTCGGTTTAAGCAAAACTTTCATACCACTTGTTACAAGGGATTTAAAGATTAAGGTAAATGCCGGCTTTTTTAAGCGAAAGAAAAATTATTTTATTGGGAATTTTACTGTGTTGAGGTATATTAATGAAGTAGTAAATTTCTTCTTGTAGAACTTCTGTATCATTGTTGATTCTTTTTATCCTGAGAAGTTGGGAATTAATGGTATTAATTATGACTTTTTTCGATATATTAGATGTCCAATTGGTCAATTTTAGCGTTTTAAATTTGAATTATCTTCGTTTATCGTAAATTTTAATTTTCTTGTAATCAATGATATTTAAGTCAAGGTAGATTATGTTATTTTGTACAGGGCTAGAATTGTTAAGTTTTAAGCTGGAAAGATAAATATCTGCTCTTTCAGTCTTGTTAAAGTTATTAATTGCTATGATGTCGTCGATATATCTATAAATGAAGGCATAATATTTATATACATATATGAAGTATATGTACACTTATGTGTATGCATATATATATATATATATATGTGTGTGTGTGTGTGTGTGTGTGTAAAGAAAAGAGAAAAGACAAAAGTCATAAGAGTTTTCAATTAAAAATTTATTTTTTTCATTCACAGACGTATAAAAATGGGGTGATTTATCAACAAATTATAAATTAGAATAAGAGAAGCAGTTTTATACTCTGTGCTCATCACAATTCTTTGATGAACTCACAAAACAAGTCATATATCATAATCATTTAAAAATTATGAGCTTAATTGTGTAGAAATTTTTCTTTGTATTTTTTAGAACTCAGAATGTCGGTTTAGACACTTTTAACGTAATATATGGCACCTCTTGACGCTTCAGAATTACCAAGATTATCAAGATATAAAACCTAAAGAAGCAGTGTGATACTCTTATCCATTCAAAGAGATGGAGAATTTGGCAGTGAAATATGAGGAATAAGCTCGTCCCATGTTTTCATTTGGTATGGAAGTTGCCCTGTATTTCGCTTTCGTGTTCTTGAGAAATAGATCGTTTACTAGCGTGGGTGTCTGTCATGATTTAAATTTTTTCCCCTCAAGTGATGAACGGTACGTGTCGTGACTTTTGGCATGACACATGATAACGGACTGTATGAATTACATGGGTTGAGAAGTAACGATGACACTGATTTATGCAATCTGGCAAAATACCAGTATTACAAGCAAGTGTAAAATTATTGAAAACAGTATGAAGGAAATTCATTTTTTTTTCTGTATTCACGAAATTTACAGAAACAAAAGTCCTTGGATTCTAGAAAAAACATACTAAACATGATTTTTTTGAGGGGGGCAGTGGAGGTTGAGTAAATTTTGCCTCTTACAATCAAAGCGTCAATACCTCTTACAATCAAAGCAAAGATTTTAGAGTGTTTCTTTTGAGATTGCTGCGCTATGTTACAAAAGAAAAACAAAATCTTTTATCCGAAATGAGAAAAGGGCAATACAACTCATGCATTTCAATATCACTCTAAAATCGTTTCTATTCTTTGAACAAAATGGCGTAATATCAGAATTTTTTCATTTGTTTATTTGGCAACACATTTCTTTTCATTTATCTTCTGTAGTTTTATTTGACGGTATTATTAAAATTCAGGCTTTAATTTGAATAAATTCTGTTCAAGATCTTCAGAATTCATGTTTCAAGTTGCGTCTTTTAATACTCATGCATTTAAACTATAGCAATGTTAATTTTCATGACGAGTTCATGACATGCAACCAAACCATGAAAGCTGATAACAGCGTAATTTAAATGCATGGATATTGCTGTGTTTGTTTTGTCTATAATTTGGGTTGGTTCTGTTTTTGTAATACATGCATTATCTTCATTTGTTTATTTGTTTATTAAGCGTATTTTGTATAATAATTTTACTTCGCATTCTGGTTTAATCGAATTTGTGGCTAGAATTCGAAATCCACAAATCGATAGCTAGAAGGAACTCTCTGCTGTCATCTAGCTGCACCACTGATATCATGTGGTAAACATTCTGAAAACGAAGATGATGAAATTGGCGCATTTTCTGCAAATGTCGAACTGAAGGATCCTTTCTGAGTGTTAAGACTAAGGGTATAGCATTCGGTCAGTTAATGTCCAGATATTATTACGATCAGTTCACAAATGAACTTTTGCAGAACAACTGCAGGTAACCCATTATTAATGACTTTTCCTTAATGATGTGAAAGTGTTTATATGCTTCTAATTATATTTATATTAAAGTAATTAAATTCCTTTGATATTCTGAAAAACACTTTTCTCATAATTTAATGCTATCAAAACTGTAGTGAACAAACATAATAACATTAAGCGGCGTTTACTTTATCCATTTTGTTCATGTTCTCTGATTCTCTGCTGCGGCAACATCTTTTTAATTTAGTATATACTGATTTTTAATTTAAAGAGTTTGATTTTACTTAGTAGCATAATATCAGTCAATTTAAAATTTAAATAAGCTAGTAGTAAAAGACTACGAAACTCAGTTAACACGAGGTTAGCTCATAAATCTAACCTGCTTAAATATTCAAATATTCGGCAGCAATAATGTAAAGACGAATAATTCAGGCTATCAGAGCTGGAAGAAACATAGCGTGTACGCACACTGGCAGAAACACGCTCTGTCTTATATTCTAACAACATCAGCTTAAATACTCAATCTGATTTGCATTTCGGAAAGAAAAGGGACAGTAAAATCTAAATTATAAAATAACTGGTTATGCAAAATAATAATAACAGCCTTACATATTAAAATATATATTCTTTCTTTTATGTAATTTAAATGAAAATACAAAGTTTAAAAGAAACATTTTGAAGAATATAATATGCAAATAGAGTAAAAATATTACTATTTTATCGAAAATGATGTGTGTAAAAGAAATCGTTCCCATTGTTTGTGAATGCGAGTTCGATCTTGATTCATAAATGTGTTATTTGAAGTATGTCTGTCGTATTTAGTTTGAATAAAAGTGATTCACTTCTGCGTCCAAAAATTCTACGGGCAGAAAAATATGCTAATATATCTTTATCACTTTATGAAATTTTGTTCATCTGCTTGCAGAGATATGTCATTTATAAGAACGCATTTAAAATATTAAGATAATGATTAATATTGCAAATTTTTCATTGTATGGGTCTTCTCTACTTAGCGGATTCTAGCGCTGTGGATGATTAAAAAATCGTAGATAATTAATAAAAAATATAAATTTGTCTCATGTCGGTTAGATTTATTTCTTTCACATCTTTTTTCTCTTATCAGAACAAGTGGTTAGCGTCGCTACCGCTTCTCACGGCATTGGAAACAGGAAAAGTGTGGGGATGGTGTAAGGGGAGACTGGAGCTCATTATTCCACTCATTTAAATCCATTAATTACGAACAATGTTTTGTGTCCAACCCACGAATGCTCATGGGAAAGAAGGAAAAAGTACAATTCAATTCTTAAAAGCTTGGAAATAAGTCGTTTTATGGAAGTTTTAACAAAATCTTCCTCTTTTGTTCCGTTTTTTTTCCCCATTTAACTGTCTTTTTAATGATTCGAACGGAAATCAGTATAAAGTGGGTAATGGATAAAGTGGACAAGTGAAGGAATTAATATCCCCCTCCTACTTCTCCCACCCTATTTAAATCCCGAATCTATTTCGGACTGTGAGGGGATGTTGGAGAAAAAACCATTAAAGAAACCGACATGAAATGTTCGCGGTTGGGAGATATTTGCTTCTTCCATTATTATTATTATTATTATTATTATATTCTTTTTTCTTTATGTGTATTTTGTTGACATTTTATTTTCTTATGTGTGCTTTTTGTAGAAATGTGCATTAAAATAAATTAAAAAATAATTCCCTTTCCTGTTTCACTCATTGTTTCATCTGTTTCGCATTCGTTTCATTTTGTTCTTCAGGCGAAGAAATTACCGCGGAAATGAGAATAAAAGAAAATCGAATGATTTCGAGAAATGTCAGTAAAATGCAGAAGGGAGATGACTTATTATGCTAAAGATCGTTTTCGAGAATGGGAGAGCAAGCGCTGGGGCAGGGAACGGGGGGGAGTACATGAAATCGTTTTCGAAATATCATCGGTATGATTATTCCAAAATTAAATGGCAGTGTCGCTGAATTTCTTGTCTTTGAATTGCTGTATTAGAAATGAGTTAAATTTGAATGAAAAGAAACCAGTTTAGCAGTTAATGTAGCTATATCATGAGATCATGATCAAATATTAAAAGGAAGGAAGGTAAACTCCATTCGCTATATTGTATGAATAATTAATCGACAACCTGTTTTTGGCATTTTTAGAAACTGAGACGACATTAAGATTTGCCCTTTTTGTACACTATCTTAATACAGATCAGTGTTTTCTCCTTAAACGCAAGGTCTTGATAACATGCAACACACTAAAACTAGTAAAATATTATCAAAGTTTTTGAAGCATATCATGTAACGAACCCGGTTTTTAACGAACGAATGTTTTGATCGCGTCCAGTGCACTTAATGTTATTTTACACAGCTATACCGAAAAACCTGTAAATATACAAGCAGCGGATACATAGAATCTATCTACAATTTTGACAAAAATTTACGAATTAATCGAAAAAAAGAGTACGCTTTTCTTTTTCTTTTCTCTCTCTCTTTGTCTTCAAAGGAGCAATTTGCCCAAAAGGACTATTAATTTCATTTTAACATTTTGTGTTAATTCACTAAAAGTGTTGCTTCCCTTTTTAAATTGTTGCCACCAAATATTATCGCCCTCTATTATATTTAAAGAAATTAAATAATGAAGTATCTGCATAAATGTATGTATGTTTCTCGTATTGTGATAAATCAACGGTGCCCAGAGCCATCGATTTTGAATATTGAACGTTTCCCCCGAATATGGGCAACTGGAAGCCCAAATTTGAAATTTGGAATTTGTTTTATTATCGGTTTCATAGTCTGAAAAACTTCGAAGAACTAACGAATTCTTTAACGAAGACTTATTTAATTATTACGATTATTATTATTAGCAGCATGGATGCTATTAGTCTTAAAACTCACTTTTTTTGTTCGTATCACTTTTCAAAATGTTGCTACCAAATGCTACCGCGAAATATTATTTTGTTTTTGAAAAAATCAAATAATAAAGAATCTGTGTATATGTATGTGTGTATGTATGTATGTTCCTCGCACTGTGGAAAAAAGACGGCATTTCGAGACACCGAATGTTTCATACACGTCCACGCGAACATGGGCAATTCAAAGCCCAAATTTTTAATTTAATTTCTTTTATTTATTTCATATTTTGTAGAAATTATATTAATATTTACTTATATTAATATAAATATTATTTTTTGTTTAAAAAATTCAGCGATTTGAAAACGAGAATCGGCATCACTGTTCGAAATAAAGAATTTTTATCTTCACCGTGCCAAACTGTTGCCATTCGACAAAATGCGAAATATTTATCCTTCAGTTTTAATCCGCAAATTTATTTAAAGCAATGTGGTACTTAAATAGAATGTTTATCATCTTCACGAACCAGCGGGTGGCCATTCAGTACAGCGTAAGATATTTAACATTCAAATTTAATTTTTCTGCAACTAAGTTACAAACGAAGTGAAAGGTTATACATGAATTCTTTAAAATACTTTTTAATATGATTGATTTAATTAAAAATGCATTTAAATCATGAGATGTTCAATTAGAAATATTAAATGTTTTATGAAATGACATTACCTGGACTTACTAAAATCATTATATACCTTTTTGTTTTTTATGATAAATCTTTGAGGCGGCTGGGAGCTCAAGGGGCTAATTTTTAAAGAAATAACACAGCGACTATAAAAAATTATGGTATCCTCTAACACTGTATCACGAATTGAACAGATATGTTGTTTTTGTATTTTTTGTGATTTTGAACTTAAATTGTTTATGGCGTAAGTGCGAGGAAAGTAGTGCTTAATAATAAAGCTAAAACGATAAAAACATTGTGAGGAGCAAGACTGTGTTCAAGAGCAGTTTGGTATTAACCTGCGATGCTCAACGAGAGCGTAAGAAACCTCAATAAATCCTTTGGTGCAACGTTAAAGTCTGAATCTTTTCAGATCTTCTTCTTGTTATTATTTAACAAAATTTCAGGAAAAAAATTCACAAGTTTTAATTTCACAAATGTTGGACTTAAATTAAACTGGTGACAGCGGTGGATGTATTGAAGCAATTGTTTTAATATTTGGCATAAAACTGCTTATTTTCCTTCTTATTCATCTCGTTAAATTTTTTTTTTTTTTTTTTTTTGTGTAGTATACTGTGACTTGAGTAAAGCCTGCTTTTACTAAGTAATAGGAGAAAAAATTAATAATGATTGTTCGGTAACAACGTTTATTTTGGGATAGTTGTCTTTAGTGATATTTAAGGTATTATTATTTGGAGGTAGCTGATTCAAAATACACGGGTATGCAAAAGATTTTGTATGATACAGTTTTATATCAATAAACAAATAATTAACAATTTTATTAATATTATTTCTGCAATTTATGGAATACATTGTTGCGAAAAATTCGGCGGTTGCGCCTGTATGTAAGCTTTCCGGCATAGCACTAGGGTTGCCATAAAATAATGTATGGTAGGGTTGCCAGATTGGCGACTTTATCGCCCATTTGGCGACCAAATAGGCGATATCCCATGGTCCAATCGGGAAGCTTCTAGAATAACTTCCTGTCGAGATATTTCTCGAAACGTGTGGAACTTAAAGAAAAGCTACATAAACCCTTGCGTTTCTGAGAGCAGTAGTTGCGAGTAGTTGCGAAATTGTGAAGTATTGTGAAGTGTTGCGAGCAGTGTGATTAGTTGTGAGAATAGCTGCTACGCGAGAGTTTTGGTGAACGGAAAGCGATCGAGATAGTGCTTTGCCGTGAAGCTAACTTTACAGTATAGCTTGACAGTGTATTGGTGATTGTTCCACGGTGTTTATTATAAGTTTAGTGTTGCCGTGAAGCTACCTTTACAGTTACAGCCTAAAGCTGTGTTGCTGATTGTTTCAGCGTATTTATTGTAGATTTTCGACGCTTTTAAAGGTCATTTTGGAACTGTGCTGTAAATAGTGATTCCTGTAAATAAATTGTGCTTTTTATTGTTCTGCATCGTGTTTTCATCGGATACTCTCAAATCCACGAACCCGTAAAACGCAACAATATATATATATATGTAAGATAAAATTATAAAAGCGGACTTCTAATTTTAATTGGCAATGGCCCCTTTTATTCTTCATTATAGTTTGAATATTTCTTCTTTCTGTTCTAAGAATAGTAACTGTTTTACATAATAAAAGTGTTACTTAGAAACACACAAACATTTTACATACAAAAATAGTAACTGTTATTACTAATGGTACCTATAATACATGAGCCTAAATTGTGCCATTTCAAAATTCCTCATCATTAAGATCTTATGTAACGCTGCAATGCAGCTACTTTTCAGCCAATCACTGAATAAGATTTCTATTGAGAACCGGAACCTTTTGACACTTTCTCATACTTCTGAATGCGTTGGTACTTTGCCGCTTGCTTGCGGCTCGCTTCTGTCTTTCATCCATTATATTAATATGTGCTAAGAGTTCAAAATTATAGGGTACATAAGAAAGGAAATAATTGTATTCACCCACGTCTGCAAATATCTCCTTCTTTATGCATCTACGACGTCACCAACTCTTCCAAGTTATTATGAATGCGTGTTCGTGACGATAATTTAGTTCGTTGCAGATAATTTGATATTAGATGAGAGCTTCACTAGGGAAGACATCAAATCCATTGGGGTATTTCCCCGCGTAAGACTGAATCCTACCAGCTATAAGAGATGTAATAATTTTTGTTCGTGTATCGAGATAATTTTGAGAAAGCAATTACTTTTTAGTCATGGCCGAGAAAAAATGCTACGTACATCATTGGAAATTGCGGTGTTGTGGCTAACGGATGGAATTTTGGAAGAAGCACGGCCAGCGTAGTAGGTAAACATAATTTATTATTGGTTGACGAATTTCTTAGCACGTATCATCTTATTTAGTAGAATACTTCTGGGGTGCCAAACATGCCTTCCAATTTTAGATACGTAATTACATCTCAAATACTGGAGAATTACTAGCAAGCGTAGGCAGCAAAAAAGAGAGTGCCTAATAGTTGCAGTAATATTTATAATTTCAGAGCACTTTGTTTCAATTCTGCGCGGCGATTGGGCAAGAGTCTACAGCAATGCGATTACTGCAGAGAAAATGCAGATGACTTGAAGGGGACTATGCTTTAATTGAAAATTAGAAATTTAAATATCTATTGCAAATTTCTTCCAATTATATATATATATATATATAAAATAAATCTATGTGTATACGAAGAGAAACCCCATGTTCACAGCAATCTGTTTCTACCTAAAAACATCAGAGAACTGCACAAATTTCTGTCTTGAGCACAGCCTTGGTACTCCACACGTAAAACATTGCACAGCTGTTCATGAAGGGTGTAAATAGATTACCACACCTGGCGCATATTTTTAATTGGCGCCCCATTAAAAGAAAAGTGCAAAAATTTCTTTTGGCCTGCCATTAATCACACGAGAGGATTTCCCTACCCAAAAGATTTTACGTGTTTTTATTCTGCACGTACAGGGTAGTCAGAAACATTTATTTTCATTCTTTATTCAAACCAAGTATATCGGCGTAAGAATAACTTCGTTTAACTATTATGTAGACCAGATGGCATAATGTGTCATGGAGTGTGAATAGTGTTTCTTCACGAGAAATCTCTGAGTTATTTTGCTAATTATTTTACTTTTCTCAAGCTATCGCATCAGTTTATCTGTACGTCTGGTGAAAAAAAACAGTAAATAACAGCTTCTGATATTTTAACTGCTATCAGCAGTTGTCCATTGTAGTTTCGTAGCCGTAATAAATCCCGTTTAAACACCTTTTTACGCCAACAGGAGTAATGACAAATTTATCAAACCCGTCCATTCTTTTGAAAAATCTTATCAGTATGAAGTAGCGCTTTTTAACGAGAAAATAAAAACTTTTTAATTGTTTTCAGTTGATATAGAAAAAAAGTATTTTTCTTTTGCTATACTTTGTGGGATTTTCCAAGGAATGTTTTAAAAGAAAAGCGATAATGTTACGTAGCTTAAGCTTGCTGCAATTTTTCGAATTTGTACGGAGGACTGCGTCTGGCTGATAAGGCCCCTCGAAAAGCCTTACGATGTGTTCGATCTGAGTGGGGTTGCATCACAGATATCCATCAGAGCCGAAGAAACGAAACACGGATTATGATTATTGTTAGTATTATTTCTGCACTTAAAGCTGGATTCCACCTTTTGGCGATGAATCGCTCAACTTGATTCCATCAGATGTTTGAGATCTTTTTCCCAGTCTGTTGCTAAAAAAACAGAAGAATCCTCAGAAAGTGGGGCAACAATTTGTATTTTGACGGGACATGAAATTTGCATGCTGGAAACAGCAACACACATGCAAACAGACCTTTGAGGTTGGAAGAATCACCTATTTAGTGCTAGGTGTGTTATTCAGGGAACGCATTATATAAATGTTGTTATAAGCAACAGATATGTAATACTGCTGTGTCTGAAGCAGCTTTATAACAAAGAAGTACTGTGTGCGTTTATTCTTAAACCAGTAGGCTTGTTGTAATTGTTTTTAGTATAAAGATATTTCGAGCATTAAAGCGGAATCTGAATTCGAAGACCAGATCGCACGTTTTGGACCACTTTTATGATTTTTTTATAGTTCTTCGTTTTTTGAAAATTTTTCATGGTCATCTATTCCTTGGGACTATGAAATGAGGTTTTCAGATTGCGGTTCCTTACCCTTTTTGAAACTCTTTTTGCTTAAAGATATTAACTGATATATTATTCTCAGGTGAAAAATTAATGGATACCGTGTAATAATCTTTCATGTCTAATTTCATACTTGGAGGTAGCTGATTAATTTCACTGAGCAAACGGCATTTCTCAAATGAAAAAAAAATTGAACATAGCATTTCAAGTGAAAATCTTGTTTGAGTATGATGAGCAGTCCATAATGTTGATGAAGCAACGGGGTAAGTTAGCAATGATCGCAGGGTCGAACGTGCTGTCCTTTAAGAAATATTTCAGATAAAAGAATTAAAGTTAAAGAAATATTTCAGTATTAAAGTTTCAGTTAAAGAAATATCTCAGTTCACTCTTATTTACATTCCTTGAAAGGAATGCAAATAAGAATATTTTTATTACTGTTATGTCTTATGAAGTGACCACGTTGTTCCATTGGCCTTGCCACATTGTTTCATTAAACTATAAGAAAAACTTTGGATTTTATTGTACAAATCGTGTGAAAGTTAACGAAGGTAGGTTTCAGGGAAATAGATCCATCCGGGTTCAAATCGCGAGTAAGGCACGTTTAAGTATATAAAATTCATTGGTTTAAAACTTTTGTTGAAGGTTTGATGATAGAGCAAGGGAAGTGCGAGTCTCTCCGATTCCATCCTCTGTTACGGAGCCGATCAAAACTGAAATGGAGGAAAATATCTGCATCCAACCTTGACAAAGCCTACTATTACAGGTTGTCGTATTTTCATTTCCTTCTTAGGATGCGAAGCTGTGGTGTGTGATAAATGTTACGGTTTAACAATTTAATGGACAAAGTGTTGTAGAATTTTATGTTAATTAACTAGGTATTATGATTTGAAACTTTACTATAACTTTCCGCACTATTTATTTCCGTTATCCTCACCAGAATGGCATCTTGCTACAGCCTTTTCTTGGTGTATATAAATACACTATATTAACTATCTTGAGTCAGCTTAAGTAGTCTATTGTGTGTGTAGTCTGAGACTACGTTACGTCCATTGAAATTTACCTTATATCAGTGTAAATACCTGCAAGTGGCGATATTTCGTTTGTTGCACAAGCAGATAGCTTGTTTATTTAAGAATTCAATAAAAACACTTCCTTTCATTTAAGTTAAATAAAAAGGTAATTTTGGCCTTCTTAAAACTTCGTCATTGTTTCAGACTAAAGAGCTAACTCGCTTCCAGTCAAGTAAGATCTGATAGACATTAACACAAGCTATTACACAAGCGCAGAAACCGTACAGTGTGATGTAAAACAAACTGTGCTTGTATTCGCGATGGAGGAAAAATATCATCGTATTTAAAAGTTTTATATCATATCTGCGTCTGTTATATGGTATAATGAGAAATTTTTTAAGTCTGTATCAAGTGTAGCCAGTAAAGTATTTTTCTTACTCAAAGGAATGCTTTGCAGTAGACCAGAGGTCTCAAACTGGCTGCTCCTGAAGTAGCAGCCTTCCAAGACATCTCAGTTGTGTATTTGTTGCAAAGGTTTCAAGATTTTAGTAATTTGAAGTCCCGAGTTTATATTATTTTTATTTCCGTGAGAAACGAACATAAATAACGCACCAGAAAATACATAAAAGGGAGCTAATTAATTTACAGTGTGATATAAATCTAATTCAAAGATCTGCTAACTTTTATTCGGCTTGTCAACGCTTTGTTTAGGAATACATTTCACTGTGAACAACTTTTGTGCACATTGGAAAATTAATGGGAAAAGAACCTGATTGAGCGATGAGATCTGGAATTCGTGATGACGATGATTTCTAGGAATTTCTTTCCAAGGCTACAAACTTACTACTATTAGAAAAGAAACGCAATCAAATGTCAAACTGTAGTAAGAAATTGAGAAACTTTATAATTATTTACGTACAAACATGTGTATTTTAATTTATGTATTGAAGGAAAATTTGCTAAATAAGAGGAAGAGAGTATGTTGTTATTAGTTATTCTCAAGTTTCGTTCCGTTTGATGAAAGTTATCTGAAAACTTAAAAAGTTTTCATAATTTGTTTTTTTTAGATTAAAATTAAAGTAAGTTATTTAATAATTAATAAAACATGTAAAAATTATTTGAAAGAAATGTCAGTGTAAGAATTTAATATTTAGCTGTCAATATATTTCAGTTACAAAAGTAATCAATGAAAATATCATACAGGTACCAAACTTTAGATTTCAGATCGAAAATAAATATTAATTTGAATTTTTTTCTTGAATTCTTTGTTATATTATTATTATTGTTTATGTATGCTTTGATAATATATTTAGTAAGCAAAATGAAACATTTATTTAAAATATTTTTTGTTTTATTAACAGATTTTTTTTCTTTTGTAAAATATAACAACAACAATAACAACAGTAATCATAATAATAATTCTGGACCATTAGCTTTCGGATCATGTATTCGCGCATGCAATATGTGTCTGAGACCATTTTTCTGGTGCCTTCGTTCTGATGTATTTCTTAAACAGTGCAATAAAACCAGATAGCTTTACAAATTATTTGTTCATATTTATTTTGACAACAAATTTTCACATTATTTAAGTTAATATAGAGATTTTGCCTTAAATTCAACAGACCTTTACTTATTAAATGTAAATAGTCTTAGTACAGCTTACTTTGCACAGTGACCGCTGAGCTCATAATTTTATTGTAATATAATACATACAGTTGCAAAGTACATATTATTATAACTTTAAAATGTAAATTGGTATTTAGAATATAAATTAGTATGGTCGATTAATCTTTTTATCCGTTCAAAATAAGATAAAACATTTTCTGTTGCTTAACCGATTACCTCATTATTTAGTCTGCGTTTTCACTTCTAACATCTTATTATTTCGTCTATACTTTAATTTCCACTTTCGTTAGTTCCCATCAGGATACAAATTGATTAATGCATTTTAAGCACAGTGTTCTTGAGTTCGAGAGAACTATCTGGCAGTTATCTCTGACTGTCACGCTTATACTTCTTCGATGTCTGAATTACTTAAATTTAGCTTTAGGCTTTGGTAGATGCATTTGATCGCAAAAGTTTGAGCCAAAGCCTGTAAGCGTGCTCTAGCTAGTAATTTAATGGTTTAATTTTATTTCAACTTTTGTTTCTAAATTCCCGTAATTAAGACTTGATACAGGCCATGTAACCGTTGAGCTGATGATTAAATAGAAAGATTTACTTTAATTCTTCTGAATTCGTGTTATTTTACTTAAATGTTGAATTGTGGGTCCATGCAATCTCACGAAAGAACACAGTATATTTACATCCCAAAGAAAGGAACGTAAATATGTTGTTGTGATGTTGAAACGCAACATCATTGAAAAGTATTACCTTTTTAATCGGATAACATCAATGAAAAATAGTACATTTTATTCATTATCGCAGTTTCCTTATATAGTCGTAATTAAAAAATATATCACTGATAATAATGATTATAAAAATAATAATTTAATAATACTTATAAACTACATGCATGATATTAATAATTATAAAACAATAACTTGATAATGATTATAAAAATGACCTTGCTATATTTTTTAGCACCAGTGAAAAAATAAAAGATATAAAATCTCAGAAGCAAATTATTTCCCTTCTGTTTCTTATGTGTCTGACAAATTCTAAAATCATTTCACGTTTCGAAATTTCAAAAATATGATTTTCTTTATTTCATCCAAAGCTATAATTTTCATTATATCATTTTACTGTATCATAATTTTTTATCCGTGCTAGTAATATTTTAATCGTAATTATGATACTAAACATATTTTTATCAATTTTTTTAAGAAAAGAAATTAGAAGAAACCGTTTCCAATCACTGTACTAATGGCTAAATTCATCGATTTAGTCGAAAGTGACAATACAAAATGGTTGTAATAGGCCTAAAATTTAATAGAACTCAAATAAGAAATACACAATAAGGGATAACTAACTTTAAAATCTACTTTGAAAGCAATTTTTATCCTTACTAATAACGAAAGGAAAAAAAATTCTTTTTCCACTTTCTCCTGCAAACTTAACCTCATCATAATGTTCACTTGACGTAAGTTCTTTTGGAAGATAAAAGAAAATAATCATCTTCAAACGGAGAGGAAGTTAAAGCAAAAGAAAAAAAGTAACAAAAGTATAAAAATTCTCTCATCACGATAAGTGTGATCGATTCCGGTCTCAAAGGATACCGAGTATCATCTTAGGGGAGCAGGGAAGATACGTGCGGCAAGCTCGTGTGTAATGGAATTAAAACGATGACGATCGATGATGACCAGTTGCGATTTGATAGATGGGCTTTTAATCGATGACCGAAAATAGAGAAATATTCTGTAATGAAAGTAATGGGAAAGGAAATGTCTTAAAAATAGGAATATCTAAAGTTAAATGGCTTATTCGGAGAAAATACTGTTGCCAGTGTCTTTTATTACTTCCAGTTCTTTTTTGAAAACAAATAGATATAAAATATTTGTTATATTTTGACCTAAATAAACATTTGCCAACATTTTACCCAAAGGAGCGTTAGCCCAGAAGGGCTGTTAGTCTGGAAATGGCATTTTGCGTCGAATCACTAAAAGCGTTAAATCAGTTTTCAAATTGTGGTCAATACATATTATCGCCTCGTCTTAAAGGAATCAAGTATTGAAGAATCTGTATGAATGTATGCATGTTTTTCGCACTCTGAAAAAACAATGGTACCTATGTACTCGAAAATGAACGCCTGGAAGCCCGAGTTTTGAACTTCGAATTTGTTTTATTATCTATTTCGTGTTTTGTAAAACTTTAACGAATTTTTGATTCAAAAACCCAAGGATTTCAAAGCGAGTAGGGGCAAGACCGTACGAAATAAAACATTTTTATCTCCAGCGCGCGAGACTATTTGTCAGAGATTCTAAAGGTGTGCTGTTTTTAAATATTTTTAGCCCAAATGCCCTCGAAATGTGAATGTGTATGTAAATAAAAAAAACCACCCCTTTGGGCGTAATATGAACTTTCAGATTTTTTTATTTATATTTTTATACATGTTATCTGCAAATGTTTTTTCAGATTTTGATCGTTATTTTATTTATCATATAGGATCATTGTTGGTAGATTATGGTATTATTTCGTAAATTGCTTTGACAAACTATTGCTACTAAAATTTATATCTTTGCGATTTTGCCAATTTGTTGCCACTCTATCATTTTCTTGCGGTATTTTTCGCTATTAAAAAAATTAAAGCGTACTGCGTCGTTAAATTAAATAGTATTGTGCCGTTAAATGAAATCGTATTGCATCATTAAATGCGTAAATGGGAATATAATATATCTCTTAAAATTAATTTATAATAAAAAGGAATAACTTATTTAACCTTAAATAAAATTGGCAACTGGCAATCTTACGAACGTAGCCCATGTGCTCACGTCTACTCAACTTTCGTCCCTAGTTGCTGACCTTTTCACATGTTTCATTAATTGCGTTGTTTAGTATTTTACTAATCTATGAATGGGATTCCGAGTTTTAGGTCAGATTTTATCTGTGTTAACTAATGTGTGAATTATGTGTGGCGTAAAAAAATTCAACTCCCTTTTCAAAATGCTTCATTTAAAATAACCATGTTGAAGAATCGGCTAAAAAAAGTGAAAACAGGCAAGAAAACGGCTATGCCAAATTACCTAGATGGGATTTGAGGGCAAGTAAAATTGATATAGTGAAGAACAGTACTTCTTCAAAGCATTAAAACAAAATTTTAATGTTTCAAAACAGATGATTGTCTTAGAGAGTGTTTGTTTTGTCATATATTTTATTTCAAACTGTTCTTTAAGTTAGATTGAATAACAATTTAGAAAATAATTGGTAGTAATTGGTAAATATCCTTGTACATAATAATGTAAAAATATTGAGCAAGGACAATTTCTAAAAAGACAAGTGCATTTTCTAATGCACTTTATTTAAAGAACTTCTTACATCTTACTTACGTTTTTCCACTAAAAACAGCCTTCTTATACATAAAACTTCAAAAAAAAATTATTCAGATATTTTGAAATCTTTAATTGAAAGGAAAACTTGTATAAAAATTAGTCAGAATTTAATTTTACGCTTTTAAATAAATTACCTGATCATAAAGATAACAGCTGAAAGTAATGCCATGTGAAGATAAAGGGCATGTAATTATACGCATGTCCAGTCAATAAAGCTAATTCAATTTAATCAGCAGTCAGTTTTTTAAATCGATTCAAAAGGATTAATGAGTATAATAAAACCAGTCATGTATTTAAGTTCTGAAGAAAAGAGCCTTAATGTCTACTCAGTTAAATTTCAATGGTTTTCTGTATTGCTACAAATTGGAATTTGTTTTATTACTTATTTCATAGTTTGTAAAACTTTGACGAATTTTTGATTAAAAAACTCAACGATTTCAAAGTGAGCAATGGCAACATTGTATGGGGAAAAACATTTTTATCTCCAACGTGCGAGACTGTATATCCGAAATTCTATACATATGCTTTTTAAAAATTATTTTGTGATATCGTCGTTTAATTGAATTTTATGATTTAAATGCGAAGAAAACGATACTTAATAAATAAAGGTAAGACGCGAAACGTTTAAGAAAGCCCCTTTGGGCGTAATATAAAATCTGAAAACTTTCAGAATTATTTTTAGCCCAAAGGGCGGTAGCGCAGAAGGGCTATTAATTTCGTTTTTGCATTTTGCGTCGATTCACTTTCTTCGTTAATTCACTTTTCAAACTGTTTCCACCAAATATTACTGCCTTGTATTGTATTTAAAGAAAGTAAATAATGAAAAAATCTGGATAAATGTACATATGTTTCTCGTACTGTGATAAAACAACGGTATCTAGAGAAATCAAGTTTTGAGTAACATGCGTTTCCAACCGAATATGGGCCGTAATTTCGAATTTGTTTTATTATCTAGTTCTTATTTTGTCAGACATTAAAGAATTTTTGATTAACAGTGTTAACGATTTCAAAGCGAGGAGTGACAACAATATAAGGAAAAAAAAGAAACATTTTTATGTCTGTGTATCGAAAATTCTAAAGATATGCTCATATAAAAAATTATTTTGCGATATTGCTGTTGAACTTTATGGTTTAAGGGCGAAGATCATGATATTTAATACGTAAAGGTAACACACAAAACGTTAAAAAATGTTCCTTTGGGCGTAATGTAAAATCTGGTCTTTCAGTTTCTTTCTTTTTTTTTTTTTTTTTTTTCATTTTATGTTTGTTAGAATACTGCACTGAAATATATTTTTAGAAAGTAAAATTTTGATCATGTAAATGAATTTTTAGAGTCCATAATATTTTTAAAGATAGATTCTATAAAGAGCAAAAGTTGACATTTAATAAATGTTTCATAAAATGATTGACATTAGAAAAAGGCTAATGTATAAGCTCCTCCAAAGCACAGATAAATAATGCATTAAATTTCTGTTAAAGATATCAGTCTGTATTGATAGATAAACTATTATTAAGAAAAATCAGATAAAAAATTTAATAAGCCTACATTTTTTTGGCTTTTATTTTTATTAGGTTTATTTATATATCTTTCTTAGAGAAACACGGAAAAAATTAAAAAAAGGAGCTAGACTAAGCGGACTAAACGCAATGAATGCTGAAGAATTTCCATTCGGATTTATTAATCCATTAAGATGCGCTGTTGTTAGCACTACACAAAACAATTGCATCTACAATGTTCAGTTACGGTATAACACTTCGAAGAAGGATTTGCCTTTTAAAAAAGTGTAAAAGGCTGTAATTTTTCTAAATAATTTTGTCTCATTTACGTGTTAAAATATTTTAATCTAAATCAATAAGATCAAAATGTTAAAAAAGTAGTAAGAACTATGTTTATTGCTTTTAAATCTCTTACTTTGGAGAGCAATAACAGACAAATTAAGTCTGAAAGTTAAGTATCAAACGGTTTGCCGAACGGCAACACATTGGTTCGTGGAAAATAAAAGTATTCTATTTTTGGCTGTGGCTGCAAGTTGCTTTTAAATAGCTGAGTTTGTTAAAGATAAATATCTTACACTTGATACGCTTACACCGAATGATAACACACTTTCGCGCGGGGCATACTGTGTGTTAAAAAGGTTTGGTTTGGCGTGTTTTATTTGATTATGCTAAAGCACTCGAGGGCTATCTGCCTAGTTTCTCTACGAATAAGAAGCATGAAAAATTATTTATGGCTTTGTCAGGATTCAAACCAGGGATCTTTCAATACTAGTTGAACTTCCTACAAGTTACAACAAGAGAGCATGCACAGGAGAATTCAATAATTCGTTTCACTTCTTGTTTAGATAATTCTAAGGAGCTTGCATAGGGCTTTATAACAATGAAGTATGAATATGTTATTAGCAATTGAAATTTTGTGTACATAATCATCATTTCATTGTAACCTATTTTGTATCTCTAAATCGAACTCATCACTGATTATGTATATTGAGTTTTATCTGAGTATTGAATTTCTGTGTGAAGTTTCCAGGTTCTTGGGTTATTTTGAAGGTGCTAGCAATAGCACTAAAGTTTTTATTCCTCAGGCTAGAATAGTATTAATATTCAAGTATTCAAGTTCTTAGTGGTCTATTCATGCTTCAACAAGTGGCCGCGTAGTTGAAATTGCTGAAAGTTTGAGGTTCAGTTCCCGTTTAATGGGTTAGATGCATGATGATTTCTTGGTTTCCCCATGCGTAATACAAATAGGAGCCAATTCCATTTAGAAAGACCTTCACGAAGGGACTCCTCTCCCTTCTGCAGACAGCCGTGGTGTGCTTTGCCGGGCTGTACCGATGGACTCAGCGAAGGCATAGATGTTTGTAAGCGTAAATTGTTTGTGCAGCAAGAAGGCAAAAATACAGGACGAACTGAAAGTCCTTCTCCTTCAAAATTGTCGCGGGGTGTGTATGTGATTATGGCAAAGCCTCGAGAGCTATCTGCCTAAGGGGGAAGATGCCTTCGTAGAGGACTTTCTAAGGGTAACTGGCTCGTATAAACATTTCACAACTGGAAAACCACAAAAACGCCCATGCAACCAGCCTTTTCGAGGAATTCGAACTTCAGAACGAGCTACCAATGTTCAGCGACTTTACAGCTCGACCGCTGGTTGGGCCAAAAAGTGGGCGGAACTGTACCGTTAGCGCGAGGACAATACTACCAATGGAAAAATTTCGGTGCCCTAGACACTTCTGCCTGTATCTGTGTTCTCTGCCATACAGCAATAATGCGTTGACAAGAATTCAGATATTTCTTCAAATTTTTTAGGCTTGCAACGCATATTTTATAAACTGTGACAAATCAAAGACATGCAGTTAAATTTTTTAAGAAGCAAGCATTGCAGTGCATTATAATGATCTCTTGAAAATGCAAAAGTTAACATGCAGGTGTATAATTACTGGCTACTCTGTTTGCTAAATACAGTATAAATACGAATTTAAGGATTTGTAGCTTCGATTGTAAAGATGGTGATAACACAAATAAATAAAAAATTATGCTTGATCGTAATTGAAGCAAATTCTTGCGAGATTTTACTTTATGCTACGAATATTAAAATAATTATTTAAAAAAAATTTTGATAGTTGCACAGTAATTTCGAACAGTCATAATGCTTCAATTTTCTTTTATTCCTTGGGAAATTTACTGCTTCGGTATATAAGCAGCTTGAATATAGTAGCTTTAAAAGATCACAACTAGCTCGCTGCAAACTTACTTTGTTGATCTTTCCTTTCTTTCCAAATAAAATTTTTATTTTGCTTGCAAATAAATATTGGAACCAGAGAAAGATATTTTGGTTTCTGATTTTTGTTGGCTCGAGTTGAGTAACTTTTTCATTATCTTTTCCCCTATTCCGTTTGGACTTTCGAGCGCTATCACTTATCGCAACTGTTTCTGAGAGCCCTTTTTTTCGCTTCTTAAGGATGAGTTTATCGAGAAACTTTATGGATTGCCGACAAAAACAAAGGGGTACTCGCTTTTAAATAAAATTCTCTTTTATTGGCTGCGACATCTCCCTTTTATTGCCCACTCAACGCAAAACACTCGTCTTCTGAAACAGCCGAAAAAAGATAGTCTCCCATTTTTCCTCTAGAAAGAAAAGGGGATGTGATGAAACTTTGTTCGTCGATAAATAAAGGATTTCGTTTATTTATTTTATCCTTTTTTATTATTTTTGTTCTGGAGAGTATGCAAATGGAGATAATGGAGTGACAGGGGCAGCGGTTTATCGATTGGACAAGGCTCGCGCGATTAGCCAAACAAATGGACCGGCTTCTTTTCCTTTTTAGCCTGGCTTTCACTCAAAGCAATGGTTGCTTTTGGCGAGCGAATTGGCGATCATTTGAATTGTGCAACGGAATGTGGATTTAGCGCGATAAATTTCTAACATTTCGTTAAAAACTGAGTAATCATATATTACGGTAGTAATCATAGCCAGTGTTTCTCAAACTGTGGTTCTCAAAGCCTACCTCTATGGTTCTCGTAGATTCCTAAAGAGGACAAAAATTAAATTCAAATTAATTGTTTGTAGTTGAAGGTGTGTGGCTGAGGTTTTAATTTCCTACTCCATTGACAGACATTTGCTGTGAAGCAGTTTCTTGGCGGATGGCCGAACTAGCCATCTCACCATCGAGAACGTAGCTCAGGAGATACCAAAGGGAAGTTGGCCGATATCACATCGGTGTGAAGAGAGGAAAGCCACAAACAAACATCCAAGCCTTCGAATCGGCAGCCTGGAAGTCTAATTCGCAATTAACTTTAGTAACCGTTATATTTTACAAGAGCGTTTAGTGTTATTCCCGTTAAATGTAATTTTTAATTTAATAGGGTAACATTTAAAAAACCAATTCATCAAATTGAGATACGTTGATATGTCCATTTCCTTTGGGATATACTTCGAACCTACCTGCTTAATGACGTGAATTTAAACTATTTATATTTTAAATTCAAGAAGAAAGTTTTTAGATTTGACTCTGCTATTCTATTCATATAATTAATTATGTTATGAAAGATTTAGTAGAAAATGAATAGGGGACTGAATTGAGTTATTTGAATTACGAGAAAACAGACAAGAGCTATTTGGCAATGGCAAGGACGCCTTAGTAGAGGACCTTTTTTTAAAGAAAATTGGCTCGTATTCTTGTTACTCATGAAAAAGCTATGGATATTCCTATGAATCTACCCCGTTTTGCTGGGCATTTGAACTTGGCTCGAAATAACCAATGTTAAGTATTTTTACTGTTCAGCTGCTGGCACGTCAGTTGAAAAGGAGGAAAAATTGCACATGCAGTAAATTGCTGAGAAAGTGTTACAGTATCTAACATACATTTAAAATGAATGCACTTGTTTTTTTATTTATTTATTTGAGTTACAATAAAGACTACTAGGACTGTCTTCTTGTGGAGTGAGAGGCTTTTGTGTATGATTTTTTTTAAAGCCGTTTTTATGTTTGCGCCAGGAATACAATCGAGATGCGAATTACTAGTGTTTCATAGCTTTAGCGCTTGTCCTAAGGCATGTATCGTATAAGCTTAATAAATTTATACTTAATTATTTATATATTACTTGGGATCTCTTTTTTATGATGTGATTGCTAAATCTTTCTTAGTAGTTAAAATTAAAATATATAGAGAGAGAGAGAAAGAAAAAGAGAGAGAGAGAGATTTTGTATCGGGACATGCTTTATTTTCTTATGACAGTTATGTTGTTGTGGCCAGTCTCACCTGTGTGACCGAATTAGATCAAAGATTTTGTCGTGGTAAGGAGCGCAAGATTGCACCTGTCGTCACCATATAGGTGACAGCATGACTTTACCTGGCTCCACTGTAGTTTTGCATTCCCTTCTTCTCCTACCACAAAATCAATCGCGAGGGCTTTCGACTCAAGGTATATTTTGAGTACCCTATGCCGCATAGATACTATACATATACAGAGATTCATGGATGCGTTCTCTTGGATTCGAGCCCGGACACATTGGTATGACAGTCAGCGTCACTGATCATTGTACAGTTGGGGTGGCATGAGGGTTTCATTTTGTCATGAATGTTTGTATATAATGCATAATGCCTTTATTTAACTTTTTTTTGCCATTTTCCCCCGTTTACCCGTTTCCATATATTAACTGATATATTGTTCCGACAAAGAGTTTACTCTGTATTAGTATCTATATAAGTATAATAATCGTAGCTATGATGTAAAATATGTAAAGCAATGGAAGTGGGTTACATACACATTGTACACATGATTAAAAACAACACAAAGTTTCAAGGAAACAGCTGATCATTTAAAACGAGTAAATTCTGAGTAATAATTAGTAATACTTGAGATCAATACAACAATTTTCACCCGATTTAACTTCTTAATATTTATTTATTCATATCAAAATAGAGTAGCAACTACTAAAGGATATTCTTTCACTTTTATATTCTTTCACTTTTCAAGTCTTATTTCCGATATTTTCAAACAAGTAATACCTCTTGAATAAGGAGGAATTCAGGAAAAAAAATGTGTCATATATAAAAAGTTTTATAATTTTCTTGAAGAATGATTGGACATAAAAATAAACTTTTGAATTTCCGTTATATTTAAATTAAATGTCAATTTTAAAATATAAAGGTGTGATTTTTGAAATTACAAAACAGCAACGCGTAATGAAAATTCTCTTCTCGAATTGAGACTGAAATTTCAAGTGATGTATTCCGTATATTAGTATAGGGGTGTCATTCATTGAAACTTTTTTCCATTAATTTCCATTTTATTATTTCCACAGTTTTTGAAAATTTGATGTGCGCTTTTTTTGGATCATCGTGTATGAACCATTTCAATTTGCCCGCAAAGTGTTAGTTTAAGTTCGAGTTAATCAGGAAGTTTTATCGCTTCTAGCTTCAGATTCTTAATTGAAAGCAATTTTTGCATCTGAATATTTAGAAAGCATATTCGGAAACTGATACGTTTTCGCAACTTTACGTACTGTAGAATATCTTTAGTTACTTCATAAATAATAGTCCCTCCCAGAAAGCAGATTAATTCTTTTTAAGTTTTCCTTCCTTTAGTCCTTTGTAAGATTTAGAATTTTGATTCCGCTTAGTTAAAACTTATAAGTTTAGTTATCTCGATGATTATACCTTTTATTATTAATAGTTTTTTTGTCAAAAAATTATAGAGAAAGACGATAACATATGCTAGATAATTTGATTTTAATTATGGCTTTCTGAACGTTTTACAAACTGTATAAAAATAATAGCAATATTTTTCAAATATATCTTAAAGTAAGGTAATATCAGAATCATATCTCTACCTTCTAAGTATGATAGTTTGTTGTTTTCATTTGTCATTAGTTTAAATCACGTAAAAGGGATTCGATTGGATTAAGGCAAAGCAATAAATTGGCTGATATTCACGTTGTTTGTTGCTATGCGGCACAGCACATGAGGGCTGTCTGCCTAAGGAAAGGAGTAGCCTAAGGAAAGGGTAGAAGACATTTTATGGGAAACTGGCTCTATCTGCGTTACATATGGGGAAATCTATGAAAACTCACTTACTGCCAGCCCATTCGTCGGGATTTGAACGTGGGCTGAACCACCAGTGTCCAACGACTGAGCCGCTGGTGGGCATTATGTAAAAGGTATACAACCAGTAAGCCAAGTATGCTAGAGTAAGTGATATACGTTTATTGAAATGGCAACCGATGTAAGCAGATTTAAATCTATATGAATCCTTCTGTGGCGTTGCTTTGAATATCGTGCTTTTGATCATGTTACGCGCTCATTTAATGAATTGGAATTTCAAGAATTAAAAAGCAAAGCAAAACGTAATGGTAAATATCGTGACCAGATGAATAAAAATGATGATGAACATTGTATGGCATTTTAGATTATCGTATGAACACTTGTTGAGTCACATATGGTTCATACAATAAACGCTTGTTAGATGGTAAGAGAATTTATGTTTTGTTTTCTTTCAGATGGTAATATTATGACCCTATATTTCTTAACATATGATTAAAACATTATTCAAAATGCTGTCATTTGTAAGCATCGCACTTATTGAAATTAAGTAATTTTATGTTTATTTTAATATATAGGGGATTTTAATATACAGGAGTGATGATAACAATTTTAAGGGGGGATATAACATTCACAAAAGTTAACAGCTTTCGTAATACAATGCGTGGTGGAATATGAATCCGAAAAATCAGTAAGTACGAGAAACGTGGAAAAATTAAAGCCCCTCCAGTCACGGATATTTACAAAAAATAATATTTGATATTCATATGAATTGTTCAAACGAACGACCAGCAATTTCTGTACATGTATCACAACGATGACAGCTCTCGTGTGACCTTGTCGCTACAATTAGCGTTGTACGTGACATGACGGATATCTTCCAAAGTGTAGAACAATTACTTCATCGTTGTTGTAACTTTCTCATTTGTTTGACTAGAACATCAGCTAGTGTGGCTAGAAGCGCAGGATTGCGTCTTGTCTTTGTCATGGACCTTGGGCACCTTATGGGGAAAATACGGCTCGGCCCAGTTCCGTCCTTATTTTGAATCTTTCGCGGGACGGATACAAGGACCTCCCATTCTTCTTTCTATACCACGAAACCTCAAGAGAGGATTTTCGGATCACTGTGTATTTTAAGTGCTCCCATTTCAAAAAACCAAACATTCAAGCCTACTCCGAGAATATCCAAGACTACTCCGAGAATCGAATCCAGTAGTACGGCAGCCAGCAGCGCTAACCACTGTGCCGATTTGGGTTGCTTGTCATCGTTGTGGTGCATGTATTACAATTTGGGATTGTGCAGACTGCAGATGAAGACCTCCTTTAAGTATAAAACAGTATTTCTTGTAAAATATCTGTGATTATACTGGCTTTTAGTTTTCCATATGCTCCGAATTTATTGCATTGCACTCCACCTCAAAACCGATTACGAAAACAGTTACTTTTGCCATGTTTTATCTCTTCTACAAGTTGTGACTATTAATCCTATTACACCACTTATGTGTCTTATCTTTTGCATAATTACTAAAAATTTTCTCATCAATTGTAAGCATCTTACATATAGAAACTAAATGATTTTTGAGTTTATTTAATGAATAATGCAATTTGTTAACTCTGATTACATTCCCTTCATAGAAATATGGATTATATGAGTAAAGTAACAGTCTCATTGATACTTGTTGTAAAGGCGAATAAAGGAGTCTTAACTCAATGACTGGTGTAATTCGTCCTCCGACGAAACTGTCGCAAACTGGGCACAAAGCGATATCGCCAAACACATCGCCAAAGGGGTCCCGGAGAGTTTTCTGCGGTTGACGGGCTGCCCCGCCCAAGAGAAGGGGGTTCGAGATTAATATCCTCTTCGAACTCCGGGAACACAATCCGAGGCCATCCATCTCCTGACATCGGCAGCCATCATTTTATATCCCACTCCCCTCTCCAGCGCTGCATTGGAATTCCCCTCAACTAGCACAAAAGGAGAGAACCTCACCACAAAGCGGATACCACCTTTCTCTTCCCCTAATCGAAGTGTCTTTAACGAATCAAGTTTGCCTTTTGTTAAGCTTTAGGACAAAGGACCGCGACTTCGTTCCGACGGTCCTGGTAATGAGCAGCTTGAAAACGCCTTTTCAGAGAGAAACTGCGACACTTTACCTGACAAAATAGCATCCCATGTTTTCGATACAAAGAACTATTTATTAACCCTGTATGAAATAACTTATTATCTGCTACCGAACTTAGCGAATCGGAGCCTAAAGTAAAGGAACAGTGAATGCATGGTAAAAGTAGAGCAGCCTGTACTTACTTCCAAGCGACTACCATTGAATAATCTGATGAAGTGATGTAGGATGTAAGCATACATTTATGTGTCATGAACAGTATTGGTAAACCTCTGTTACAACCAGCCTGTGTTAGTTTCATGTCGTATCAAAAGGCATTCAATAATTATCGTAGTCAGTTCACATCAATATTATATAACTACTCCTCTGTTTAAAGCTACAAAATATGTTCAGAAGACGAAGAAAATCTCAGGAATTAATAAGGTAGTTTAAATTATTTCAAAGAAAATTTGCCCAAAACTTTCAAGACAAATGGTGCGCGTCGTAATTTATATCTAATAAAGCCTTGGAAATATGTGATTGGTCACGTTTTTAGTGTTAATCCTCCGTTATTGCTATTTCAGTATCTGGGGATTCAGTTAACCGTGACCGCAAAACAGTTTGAAGATATACATATAGATACACACACATGGAAAAAACTCTATAGCATAGTTTCCTAATTTCTTTTTAGTTTGCCGCCTTCTTTTGTGGTTTCTTCTGTCCCGCCTTATCACCTAAGCACTCTTTTCGAGTTTGTTCAGAACACCCGTCCTTGCAATGATAATATTTATTGGATGTCTTCTGAATATGACGTACGGATATTGATTTGAAACATTTAAAACGTTTTAGGTGTTTACTATGTTTTATTAAATTAATAAATAAAACTTGTTATGCAAGACATAATGATAGCCATTAGCGTGGGCTTAAGACCGGTGATATGTTTTTTTTTCAGTTAACTAAAGTGTAGTACTAAAAATGTAACGTTAAATTAATTAAATGATTCTAAAAGAGCCCATTCGCGAAATCTGACTCTGCATTAATTAAATTTTCCACTGAAAAACGTTAGAACGCGAATGAAAAATGAAGCATTGTTTTGCAAATAAGTAAGCATTAGTTTATGCATGTACAATTTTAATTTATGAAATTGATGATATTGTAATATTTTTAACTATCATAAGGGGCACATGCTTTTTTATTACTGCTTATAATCTACAATTATGCGTAATAAATGAATAAATAAATAAATATGTCAATTAAAATTTAGAATGTGATATTGGTTATTATAATAGCTTATATAAAATCATGTAAAATTTAAAAGTGCATATGCAAAGAAAGACATAAAACCAAAAAACAAACAATTAGCTTTATTTTAGCATAAACTTTATTGCATATTCAATACCTGTGTTTCTAAATCTAAATGAACATAGTAATTTACAACAACGTATTGCTCTAACAAAAATTCATGGCTTAGTTATTTTTCTTATAAGACATTTAGTCTTTCATCTGAAATGCTGTAGTTCAGTTTTGATGTCTTCGATGCTATGACTGAAGTTCAGTTTAAAAATAATTTACCAATAACTGCAGATATTAATATAAGTTGGTGATTTGAGTAAGCGTCAGAGACTAATGAGAGAAGGAATGAAAGGCTAGACAGAGATGAGTAATATTCCGATCTAACCCCCCCCCCCACACACACACCTACATTGAGCACGTCGGGCTGGGATTAACAAGGCTTTGTTTCCTTGTTGGGAAGGAAAACTGAACTAAAAGTGTTGAGCGAATCGATATACTAATCACAAATAAAGACCTCTCAAAACATTTTCAGATCTGATAAACTATGTAGAGCAGCGTTTCACAAACTGTCCGTGGACCACAAGTGGTCTTCAAAGGTCCTCTTTATGGTAAGGTTTGCACAGAGGTCTCTCATTTGAAAACCAAATTTTAACAAAATTTTAGATCATTACTTGCTGATGAAATAGGGCATCGTACGTTGGCATATCTTTCAGATGCAATATATAAATTAAATGAACTGAATCCCTTTCCTAAAAGGTAACTCTTTGACGGTTCTCAAAAGCTCTTGAAAAGTTAAACGGGTTTAAAAGGAAACTTGATTTGTGGGTTAATTGTGTAAAACAGAGAAACTTTTCGCCTTTTCAAAATTTAGAATTTGTTTAGTACAAAATTATTTCGTTATTGAAAAAACAATAATGCAATAAATAACACATGATCATATCTCAAAACTCTGGCGTCACAACTTGAAACCTATTTTCCAAATAATAAAATGTGACGAATTTTTGTCAGTTCTTGATCCTTTTCATTGCGAATTTCAAAATAACAAACTGTCTTAAAATGAAAGATATAATTAACTGAACTCTGTAATGACATCCAACTCAAACTGAAGTTATAAGTAAAGCGTATGGTTCATTTCTTGACTTCATTATTAGTGAAAACGGAATGCAGTGAGCGGTAAAAGAGTGCTTTAAAAATTACAATTCAGTTTTCTGCTCTATGTAAGATAAGTTTTCATCGACAACTCAGATAGAAAAACAAATGTCTAAAATCGATTTGATATATGCGCCGATCTCAGACTTAAGCTTACAAGCACACTTACAAACATAGGAGAGCTATACACGAATTGGCATACTCATCCATATCATTAATATGAATGAGTACCAACATTTATTTAATTTTTAGTGAATTAGATAAAAACTATCCAAGTTCTAGTAGTCTTGAGTTATTAAAAACAAATACAACATTTTTTATTAACTTATTAACGCCAACGTAAAGTTAAATGGATTTTAATTAATTGTATTTTAAAAATGTAAGTATGCTGGTGGTAAAATGTACTAAAAAGGTGTTTTCGAGGAAGACAAGATTAATGTGGTCCGCAGAACATTCAGATTTACAAAATTTGTCTCATCTCTCGATTTAAAAAATTTTGAGAAACGCTGGTGGGGAAAATCCTGCTATTGCCCATGCAATGGGGTATATTGAAAGAATATGCTACTTGCGTTTTCTAGATGTCATTTAATGTCACGTGTTTAGATTATCTGACCAATAGCTCATAACTGCGTTCTCACAGAACGGAAAAATTAACCTACATGTAGCTTGGGCTAGTATATATAAAGGATCGATTAGCATGATAGTATGATTTTTGTACAGATGCGCAACTGTTAATATTTATATGACCAATTGAATATTAAAATGTTGTTTCACAAGTGTTTACACGAGGTTTTTCGAGCATAATCTTATTACGGATTCCACAGCCTTTTGATTTCTGCATTTTCTTCTAGATATTAAAGTAGCTGAGTTTTATGATTTAATGGATAATTATACTAATTCCTTGAAGATTCTTTAAAACATCTAAAATTAAAAATCCAAATTCAAAATAAATTTTGTAACATATTTACTGTTGAAGACATTTTTGTATTTATTTGTATTAAAAATTATGATGTTTGATTTTATGTTTCCGCGATAAAATTCTTTCTCTCTTTTCTCCGAAATATATGAATGAAAAATGTACGTCATAAAGGAACTTAAATGTTGTTAAAACTATTTATTCCAATTTCATCCTTGTTTCTTAATATCATTCATTTTATCTCTTAGTTTTTGTTACATTATTTGATTAATTTTCGTAACATATTTGTCAGTTATTCGTATTTTAATAACATGCACAGCTATCACTAATTAGAATTAATTTAGAATTATTTAGCATTTATTTTTACATTTTATTTTACTTTAATTACTCACACTCTGCTCATAATTTCTCATCAGTTTTTTGTAAAATTTCGGAAACTTGAATTTAAAATTTGGCTCTGAACGCAATACAGAATACGAATTTACAAAGCGAGAGCGTAATAAAAACGTGCAAATTGTAGTTTTATCGCTGATTTGTGTATGTGAGAGACACTTTCCGCTTATTTTTTAGTCTTCGTGACGTCACTGACCATTTAGCATGGATCTTATAAGAAGTAGACTAACCCAATGGGCCGAGCGCGTGTTCTCACATGTGTGGAAGAATGAGTAGAGCCAATATCTAGCCATGCCATCATGATCTTTATAAGGTCCATGTCAGTTATTATTCAAGACGCTGTTAGCTTTGCTCAGTCGAGGCCTTCCCCATAGATTTTCTTAGCGCTCAGCTGTGGTCGGTAACGCGCAGATTGATAACCTATGGCGTACAGGTTACAAATCGCGCGCCAGTTAAGAATTTCTCATAGCATCTTTAAATGTGGCTGCAACCTAACCGTCATCCAGCGGCAGCTCAAAGTACAAGAAACAAACGCGTTGGGGCAGTTGAAACCAATTCCTTGTTCCTCAAGTAGAAATTTGAAGGGAAACATGTCTGTTATTTTTCTAAAATCTTTTGAAACAATGCGTAATGCAACACAGATAAATTACGACATATTTTCACTGCTCTAAGCCTGCTTAGATTGCTACATTTTTACTCTATAGTCAATATTGCGATCTACCAGCACACGAGACAGATACAAAAGAATAATCAAATTTTGATATTAGTGACCTGTGACTGGCTGAAAAGCATGTTTCACTTGATGAGTAACCAGCAGTCAACAGCTCGACTACCCTTAGTCTACCATTTCCAGAGATGCATAAAATGTCAAATTTTTTCTGTGCAATAGTGTTGTAAGTATACATGAAAACACGTATTCAGCATTATTGGTACATTATTTAAAGCTTCTGATGTTTTATTGCGTATAAATTATTAATTAAACTCTTACTGTATTTATGTATGTTAGGATAATAGCATCTTACAACCTTTAATATCACACGTGGATTCTCTGGGAACTTATGACTCTCCGATACACTGTTATATAAACCTGCGATTTCTTTCTCGGTTTTCCAAAAAACGTTTCTGAAAAGCAAAATGTTCTTTAGCAAAAATTTTTGTTTATGTTGATACGGAGAAAGTAGAGAAAAGAAATCTGGCAGAATGCGTGAAATCTCGTTTTATTTCGAGGGATTGCAAGGCATAAAGGAATCACACATTTTAAACAGCCGCAGAGCAAAACAGGGAATAGGCTAGGAAAACCTTACTCACAATGACCCGAAAAAACAGTAGCTGGGACACTTTCCATCTTATCAATTAAATGGGGAAAAGTTTTTCTCTCCCGGAAGAAATCTTCGCACTATTTTTTTTACTCGTGTTTCTTTTTGTTTCGTTCGGTTTACCGCAGACGTAATGGTCGCCTGGGGCAGTCGTTCTAGGCCCAAGAAACCTCGTTAAAGGGAACCTCTCTTTTAGCTTGCGTTAAGTAAAAAAAAGTATTACTAAAAAGTAAAAAAGAAAAGTAAGGATATACCAGATTTATTTCTAAGCTTGGCAAAGTGTGAAGACTGTTAAAAATACATGCAGACCCACCACGGAATATTAGAAGTTGGATTCCAATCAACTGCATGAAAAATATATCGTAATAAATGGAATCACACGAATTTTGTTTTCGGCCATTGCATGCAAAAGTTTCATTTGCACTATATATGGGGTAGTTTATAAAACAATAAGATTCCTTTGTTTTTCTGGCAAGTGTATATTTCAGTTTTCTCCATTTGTAAACATTCCACTAAGGCATCTATCTCCTTAAGCAGATAGAGTTCTTATACTTTCCATAAGTGCATTTAAAGAGTCAAAATATGCAAAAAAAATTTTAATTCATTTTAAAGCTTTATAACTAGCTGTGTTGTAATCCGTATATTTTTCATACATATTCTGATATGCCTTACATTGTTTCAGATGTTAAAATGTTTAAAATTAAAACTCCTTTCGTAAAAAATTTTTCGTAACAAATTGTTAATTACGTTTCGTAAAAGATTTTCTTCATAATCGACAAAAAATTGTAATACATATTGCACGCATCATTTTTAGATAACCGAATCATTATTTTTAACTATTTTAATTTAAAATTGAATTTATAATTAAAAAATCAAAAAAAAAATCTGAAATGTTTCAGATTTTAAATTACATACAAAGAGGCGTTTTTTTAACATTTTTGTGTTACCTTTATTTATTAAACATCATGTTCTTCTCACTTAAACCATAAAATTCAGTTAAAGAACAATATTTTGCAAAATAATTTTAAACTGAGCATATCTTTAGAATTTCCTGTACGCAGTCTCACGCTCTGGAGATAAAAATGTTTTTTCTGTGCAACGTTGCCATTGCTGTCTTTTAAAGCTTTGAGTTTGTTCATCAAAAAAATCGCTGAAGTTTTACAAAATATGAAATCGGTAATAAAATAAATTCAAAATTTCAAATTTGGGCTTCCAGATGCCCATATTCGCACCAGGATTACGTCATTCAAAATTCGATGGCTCTAGGTGCCGTCGTTTTATTACAATGCGAGAAACATACATACATGTATACACATTCTTCATTGATTAATTTCTTTTAATATAATACAGGGCTGCAATATATGGTGGCAACAGTTTGAAAAGTGAACCGAAATTTAATGGTTTCCACGCAAGATCGCAAAACGAAAACAATAAAAAGGTAATTAGTACAAAGGGGCAAAGCCCCTTTGTACTAATTATCTGAGTTGATTTTTCAAACATGACTGGAGTCCTGAGTAGGAGCAGGGAGTTTACTAATAGCTATGTTCGTGCGTGTGTAGAAGATACAACAAAAATAAGAAGGGTTCAAGTTACCCTTTATTTTGCTTATCGATTTTACAAACGTTCCCGAACTTCGGGATACAAAGACCAGCCACTTGTGGTCTGAACGTAAAAGAATATAAGACTACTAACTAACTAAAATTTAAATAAGAGCTGACTTTTAATATTTTACACAGAGGACTAGCAGTAAGACTGGCCTCTTAACCTCTTAACTGTCTGTAGTGCGCAAACTGCGGAAAACTGCAATACGTCTTTAACTTTCAAGAGGGTTAAACATCTGGCCTTAAAGGCGGACAGTAGCTGATGGCAAGCTCGCGTGAAGACTTGTGGCAAGATGGCTCACTTTCTCTCCTTCTACAACCTTTTACTCTCTTGGCAAAAAACCACAACTTAAATACTTAAGAATCTGGTAAAGCCTTGGAATCCTGTAAGCCCATTACTTTCTTAAATTGATAAATATATAATATATATATATATATATATATATGCTAGTAAGTTAACTGTTCCATCATAACTATATGTAATACCATAATTATATGTAGAATTATATCGAGAAGTGTTTTATAGGTAGTTCAAGAGATTTAATACGATGAATTTGCTGAAATTAAATTTACATTTAATTTACAAAAGGTTACATATATATTTCACCATAATTTACAGTTCTACAGCAAATTTTTACGTGGGGTTTATTTTAAATTTGTTGTCAGCATTAAAAAAAATTTCGATTATTTTTTTGAGTTGTTTAACGCGTGTCAAACCCCGTACAAAAGTTAGTGCACAAACGATCCATATTCCCTGGAATAGAACTGCAGTTTTCATTAACAATCTCCCCTTCACATTCATAACTAGATTATGGCTTGACGCAAAACTTGTTTCGGCCTTTTATCGCCATTCGGCATGTCTTTTTATTAATCATTTACAGCAGCGTTTCCAAAAGCTTAGATCACAAAAAATTTCGAAATACTCATTTTCTTTATGTATAATTCTATAATTTTACTTGAAATTACAAACGCATGCAAAAAAAATTGCCTACATAAGAAGATGGATCTGTGCCTGATAGCCCTTTAAAACAACAGTTTTATTGAAAGTATATGCCAAAATTAGGTTGCGTATTTCTCCAATTTTGACTTGAGATCTGCTTATCAGATTTGTGAAATTTAACGTATTCTTGTCCCCACCTGGATCAATAAATGTAGGAACTTGATAGGAGTGGAAATTATTTTTATAATGGACTTAAAAAATATTTATGTGCTAGTCTTTAATGTAGTAATATGATTCTAATAACTAATCCTACAATCGAGTTGTCTTGCTTAATTTTTCTTGCCTTGCAGTATCTTTATACAATGCAGCAAGGAGATAATCGCATAATAACAGTAATGTCTTGGTGTCTTGTTTTGGTATATAACAAAATTACACTGGAATTGTTGTGAAACTGCACTTATGCTTTATTATATGACGGATATGTATGTCAGCGCTAAAATAAATATTATCTGAGAAATTCGAACCCTCCCCCCTCCCCCCAAAAAAGACGAATGTAAAAATAATATAGACTGGCTTAATAACAGTTTAATTTTATTTGGGCAAGAAAGTAAGCTATTAGGATAAGGGAAATTCCGGATACCTGAAGTGCGGATAACTGAATTTTTACTGTGCGTATATTGCTGTCGTCGTTGTCTTTAGATGTGAATGATTTTTTCTAATAGTAGCATATTGCACATGTCTACTCATAACTGCCGGAAATTTCAATAAATAATAAATTTCAATAGTTCACTTTAAATTACTTTTACCTTAGAATTACTTTGACCTTTTACTATAAATTAATTCTTCCGTTCGTGAAATTTATTAGACGACTTGGGTGCATTAATTCGGATTCCGATATGCATAAAAGTGGCTAGTAGAAAAAGTTTCTTTGGAGTATTTCATGGGGGAACATGACGTAACGACAAGTTTTAATGGTGCTTCGCCGGAAGCCGTTATGATGAGTTAATCATCGTTTCCGTTTGGAGTGGAGATGCGTTAATCTTCCGTATGACTCAGTGCTCTTTAAATGGTGAGAACGTTTTTTGCACTTAACCGTCATATGTCTAAAATGGAATTTTGAATTTCCGTTTGCTAGAAACCTCTTATAAGTGGAAGGGTTTTGTGTATAATTGCTCCTGATAGCATTTTTAGAATATCAGATTTCAGCCGTGAGCTGTAATGCTACGTCCCGTCATCCATAATTTATAATTGAAGTTTTTTGTAATTTATTTGGGTAATATTTTTCACAAGCTTAAACATTTTTCATGAGCTTCAGTTAGTAAGTTAAAACAGTTAAATCTTAATTTTGGAAATAATAAGGTGATGATAGATTTACTTAACAAAGGAATATTGCTTTAAAACCGAAGTTATTGGGTAAAAGTGCAAACTAAATAAGCCAATTTAATTGATTTAATATATTAATAAACAGCGTATCTTTTGAAATTATTAAGCAAAATTTACAATATAAAAGGTTTGGAATGTGCTTTGCTTAACAGGTAGGGTCTGGTTCCATATTATTATTAAATTATAGCAGTTGAGAAAAATAAGATGAATTTTTTAAATGTTTCATGGTTACATTATTCCAGTGGGACGATTATTCTGTTATTCTGTTATTATTATTATTCTGTTATTATTTACAATTCAGATTAATTACCACTATTACCACTTATCTTTATAATTAATAAACCGATATACCGATAATTGACTTCAGTATTTTTCTTTAACAAACAAAGCAGCTTTAAAGAGAATAAATCCATTGCGAAAATCGAATCATTGCTATCATCGATAGTCATTTTCTTTAAAAAAAATCAAAATCGTTTGGAACTCTGAATGGTCGTGTTAAGAAGCCTAGAAAGCAAAGAGAGAAAAAATAGCCTTGTAAGTAACGAAGGATAATAAATATAGTAAGATTATGCAAAACTGCTGCTTTTGGCCTGAGAGTAGACCACAATTTCACCTCATCAACCGCTTTTCTGAGTATATTTCTGGATGAATTAAAATGCTTTTGAATAAGTTTTTAGAAAACTAAAAATTAAAACCTAGAATTCATTTTAGACTTAATAATTATGTACATAATTTGCTATTTGTGTTCTAGCTGATTTTGAATAGATTTGTTTCTGGAACGGATTTAAATTTTTACTTTTTAATTAATGACATTAGAAAGTTTCTTTAAAATGATTCAAAATCTTTAAAATTTAATCTAGAAATAAATCAAAAGAAGAGATTCATAAGGTGCATCTGATCTCTGATCAACATCTGTTAATTTATATTATGTTTCTTTCTTTTTTTTTGTTTTCTGTACTTAAATGATATTATGTTTTTTTTTTTTTTTTTTTTTTTTTTTTTTTTTTTTCTGTCCTTTACCATCTGAGTTTGCAAACTTTGAAGAATAAAAAAGTTTCTTGCTTTATCACATTATTTATAGCGGCATTTGGTGCACAATTAGAGGATTTTTAAAAAAAATTTCTGCTCTTGTTTCTCTTTTCTCTTACATACTGTTACGTGCTTACGGGTTCGTAATGCATTAAATGTACTCAGAATGGGTGATAGCAAAAGGCCTTAAATGTGCAAGCTCGCTTAGTAATAACTCAGTACTCTAAACTAAACTGAAAACTGATACTTTCTCCGGTTCTTGTACATTATATAGCTTTCCCCCGTCCGCCGAGAAATTTCCAGTACCTTCGATTTCTAAAAATTGCGGGAAAATATGTCAGGACTCGTATTTCTTTTAATTTGCTTGGCGAACACAACGTGTCCTGACTGGACAGTGAGTTGACTGCAAACTATGGCCTATGGATTAGCAAAGATGACAAGATGAGAAGAGTTAAAATTACCCTTTATTTTTTTTTTCAAGTTTCACAGTCGCTCCCGCACTCCGGGATACAAAGACCAACCACTTGTGGTCTGAACATAAAAATATAAGATTCCTAACTAAATAAAATATAAATAACAGCTAACTTTTAGTATTTTACATAGATGACTAATACTAAGACTGGCATTTTAAATTACTACGTGTATAGGACGCAGACTGCCGAAAACTACAATACGTCTTTAGCTTTCAAGAGGATTAAAACCTCTTGCCTTAAAGGCGGACAGTAACTGATGGCAAGTTGGCGTGAAGACTCGTGGCAAGATGGCGCACTTTCTCTCCTTCTACAACCTTCTACTCTCTTGGCAAAAAGCCACAACTTAAATTCTTAAGCGTTAGCAAGTACAATTTGCATAAAGATATTCACGCGTTAATTCTGGCTGGAAGTGGAAAATAAGAGATGATAGTAAAGTTTTAAAATAAAATAAACGTTAGTCAAATTTAAGATCCTTGCAAGTATACATAGTTACAATTACATAGGGCCGCATACAGCTACAGCTGCATAGAGATGACTCAAACAGCCGCCAAGTTTGGCGCCTTTTGGCGAGTTCCCGCAAAATTTGGCAACAAAAATTAGTCGCCAAAACCATCGCGAGGTTGGCGTGTAGCTATTTATCTCAATGTTAAATGGATTTACACCCGTAGCCATGTTTTTCTGGCGAGGCTTCGCACTCTGAGGCCTTTCTTCTTCCGTTACACAATGGGTTATACAAATAACATATTAGCTCACTAAAATTATTTACATACTCAAAATTCATAACAATATTCACACATCTATCTGTACATACACACAGTACCGTATACAGTATAATTTTTATTATTCTGTTATTATTTCCTTAAAACCATATATCCAGCAAGCCTGTATATATATATATATATATATATATATGTGTGTGTAGCGTATAGTATTTTTCGTGTTGTCTTTCCAAAAGTCCATGTGTGAGAATCTTAAAATATGTCAGAGGTATTTAAGTAATATATTTAAAGCACGTAAATACCAAGAACATATACAAAAAATAATATCAGATAAAAAATACCGGGAGAATTTTATCATTAAAGTCAAGAAAATATTTTTTTCGCTTACCGCAGGTTTAGAAAATTTTGGATTTCTTTGCCACTCAGAAGCTTAAAAACAATCTTCTGCACTTTTATTCTAAGCGAAAGGGGATAATAAAATTTGACCTTTCAAAACTCATATTACAGTATTTTCTTTTGAGAATTAGGCTAAAATATGAAAATTCCTTAGTTCATGCATGCAAGAGAAAAAAAAAGAAAGCAAAGTGCATTGTAAATATAAGGTACTTTATTTAATGTCGTCTGTATTTTACTCTGCATAAGTTATCGACGTAGGTACTAAAAATTTAATAACGGAAAAATTTGTACAAATGTAATGCTTTCTGTAATTAGGAATAACATTACTGAAGCTTAAAAATAATTGCTGTTTACTTCCTTCTCTATAGGAAATATGTTCATAAAAAGTCCTTTTAATAAATGGCTGTCTGTTAGCAAATAAGTCTTTTTTGAAAACACTAATGGGATTTAAAATCGAAAGTATATCTCTTTAAAAGGCATTCGTTATTGAAACTTCCGATAGAGGAATGAATATTTTATTGCTCCTCCACTTATTATCACTTTCGAAAAAAAAAAGAAAATATCTGCCTCTGTGATGATGGGATGGTTTTATAATAGCTGCAAAATTGCAAAACCATTTGAATTGTTTTGATGTATATTATGAACCTTTTATTTTTTGCTTAATTGAAATGTCACGATGAATTATTTTTGGAACACCAGAAAGCGAATTAAATCCTTCTCGATTTAGCTGATAACAGTCTTTTTATTTTTAATTCACCGTCCATGGAAGTGTTTTATTTGCAATTAAGTAAATATATAAATTTCTATTATGAAGAGCCCTTCATTTTCATAATTTTTAAAGTACCGGGAAATTTCCATATTTCTTCTTCATAGCGGAATATAGATTGGATAAACGCAAAATACATTTCACTGCTCTTCACGTCTGCAAGTTATTATAACAATCTTAAATCTTTTATTTCCAAAGGTTCAATAAATATTGTTGCTTTTTACGGGTTCGCGGATTTCGAGTAATTGATGGCAACACCAGTTGGAGAATCAAAACACATTTTATTCGCCAGTATTAGTCAGGGCAGTTCTAAAGGTACGTTACAGTCGTCGAAAAACTACGACTAACACGCTGAAACAATCAGCAGTCCAGCCTTCAGGCTATCAAGCTATAATGGTGAAGACACCTTCACGAAGTACAGCTTGCGACTCGGTCGATCGCTCTCAAGCTTATCTCTAAACTCAAGATTTTATTTTACTACGCTGCTGAATCCAAGATGTACTATTTTCGAGAATATTCTCGAAGAAACCGCTAAGGAAGCGTTCTAGAACATTCTGGCTTCGTATATGGCATATCGCCAATTTTGTCTCATAATGTCGCCAAATAAGACAACCCTGACCTCGCTTTGAGGGGAAGCTATCCTACCGCAGCTGCGAATTTCGCAACAATATATTTGTCGTAACTTATGGTAAGTAAGCTGATTGTGTAAAATGTCTTAATTTTCCCCATTAAAATTAGGAAACTTGCTTGATAAGGTGCTAATATACAGGAATGAGTTATCTGTTAGATAAGGTATTTTAAAAATTTCCGTTTAACACGGTACTGGTTAAAATAACATAAATGTAATGCTTAATGTTATATTAAAAAAAATCTTAAATGTCTATATCAATTATTTTATGATATCGAGTATATTATGGTAAAACATTAAAATTTCTTTAATCTGCACTGTGTGGAATGAGTTATAAATTACAGCAACGGAAAATAAACGAATTTCATTTTTTAACATGAGCGATAAAGAATATATTATAAATTTTACGTTAAAAGAAAGTAAACATATTTCAAAACTTTAATGAAAATATGATAATAGAAGGAATCAGTAGTCTTTTACGTAGGATGATAGAAATCTTTTGATAGAAATCTGCCCTGCTAAAAATGCCCCTTAGGAACCCATGTAATTATTTTACGGGGAATTGACCTACGGGTACCCGTACAGTTCTGCATGTACCCGTAGGCCAAATAGCCGTAAAAACCCACAGTCTGAAATCCGTACAAGTGTACGGGCACCCGTAGGCCAAATCCCGTAAAAACCCATAAACAGAAACCTGTAGGCCAAAACCCTGTAAAAACCCGCAAACAGAAACCCATACAACTGTACAGATACCTGTAAGCCCAGATCTCCATATAAATCGATAAAGCCCGGTGGCGCAGCGGCTAGCGCGTTGCGCAGCAGCACCACAGGTCCGGGGTTTGATCCTCGGGCTGAGCAAGGTTGACTCAGCCTTCTGGGGTTCTGTGGAAAGCTGACCCGTCGCCCAGGCAAAGATGCACAAGCAACCCTGAGCCCACGGTCCAGAAAGCAGATAGAAACCTGTCGAACTGTATGGGTATCTACATATAGAATCGTACATAGAACTGGTATTCACACACAGAATCCATATAAAAAAACAATGCACAAAAAGAGAACTGCAGATCAAATTTCCATAAAAAGTAGCAATTATAAGCATAAAACAGCAGAAGTACACAATTAGCACTGATGAAACGTACAGAACTAAATGGGAGGGGGAAGCATGTAGAATAATTTTAAATACAATTCAATGCCAATAAACTGATAAACAAATAAATAAGCTCAATTACGAATTTTTAATTAAGAATAATCACTTTTTTGGGTATGCATTTGTGTGCAAGCGTTTTTTTGCAATTGAAAATTAATAAGAACACAAGAATTGACCTATGAGCATCTAGAATTCGTAATGAAGATAATTTCTAGTGATTTCTCCCCGAGACTACAAATTTTATCAGAATGAAACGCCATCAGATGTCAATCTATAGTAAAAAACAAAAACATTTATAATTATTTATGTACAAACGTGCGTAGTTTTATTTACGCGTCGAAGAAAAATTCAATAAATAGGAGAAAAAAGGCTAAATTGTGATTATTATTTATTTTCACGTTTTGTCCCATTTGGTAAATTTTCTCTGAAAACTTAGGTTTTCGTAGCGTTTTTATTTTTAATTAAAATAAAAGAAAGTTATTTAATAATTAATTAAATGTGTAAAAGTTATTTGAAAAAAAATTGTCAATCTAAGAATTTAATATTTATCTGTCAATACATTTTAATTTCGAAATGTTACCAAAAAATGACTTACATGTACCAAACTTTAGATTTCAGATCGAAAATAAAAATTTGAATTTTTGTCCTTTGCGATATTATTATTATTATAATTTTATGTGCGTTTTGAGAACTATTTAGTACCAAAATTTAAAATTTATTTAAAATACTTTTTATTTTGTAATGAAAATTTTTCATTTTGTTTAAAAAAATTTCTGGCCTGTCAGCTGCTTTTATGTTGGGCAATCGGCCGGCATGCAGTTTGAGTTTGAGATCCCTGGTATTAATGATGGTACGTCTATCTAGCATTGTAAGATTCGTGGCACAAATTTCTGTTAAAACATGGTTAATGTTTCGTGTTTTCCAGTTTAAAAATGTCTAATGGTATCTACCTACATTCACTTGATGTAATTTATCAAGAGTTAATGTAATTGGCAAGACTATGTAGGAGTTATATGCTTTGCATATATTGAAGATGTCTGGTAAGCCGAATAATGTCAATTTATTTTCGGACATTATGCAGTCAATAGTTGAATAAATAAAATAGCGAATAAAATAATAATGTTGCATGCGGGCGGGTTCGTAATGGATTGAATGCACACAGGTTCGATGAAAGACTATTAAAATATATTTTATCAAAAGAAACACTTCAAAGTGCTAGAATTTTCCACAGAAATACTCGTACAGATGTTCAAAGTATCACAGAGTACAATCAGTAGTTACACTTTAAACTACTAAGTACGTTAAACACAAGGCAATGCAAAGCGCATCTGAAGAGACAGCTAACCCGGAGCTATCTCATTTCACGCTGAACTGAATACTCGAAACAACAACACTACTACTGACAGCAGATACTTTCTCTCCGACCTTATAAAGTTTTCACTCGGTAGCCCAGATATTTCTAGTACTTTCTGCTTTTCATTTTCACTTTCAATGAAAATCTCATTTTTATAATTATGAGCGGTGTATTTAATCCCTAATTCTTGACTTTTGTATACGTTAAAAAACATATTGAAACAATTATACGTTTATATCAATGGAAGGCAATCTGAGGAAGTTACTGGAAGGCAATTTGAGGGACGAGTTACGGTTACAGCTAATATAGTGATCAAGTACATTTATTTAATTACCATACTTATTACGGTGCTACAGGGACATGACCAAAATGTCGACAAATCACCGCCAAGTTTGGGGACTTTTAGCGGTTTTTCGCCAAATTACCGAGAATTACTATACAGAATTTTACTTACTCAATGTTAAATGGATTTGCCCCTGTATTCTTACATATTTGGCATAGCTCGTCTGTTTAGATTTTTCATGTTACATTATACAAATAATACGAAATAAATACAACAATTTTACTTATAATTCCACTAAAATTAACTGTCTAAGTACAAAATTCGTAACAATAATAATAATTATCCCATCTTCTGCTACTTTCATTCAGTTCTCTGAGGAATGATTTACAGCTTGGGCCTCTTCGTGCTTTTCGTTTCACGTAGCTTGGCGATCGAAGCGGATAAATCAGATTTCACCATTTTGTCGCTGAATATGAGTGGTATAATATAAAACTCAAGTTTAGTACTGAATATAAAACTCAGATCTAATGTTAAGTTAATTTTAAAAAATGTCTTCAATTGTTAAAGAATCCAAAAGATCAAATGCAATTCTCTTCCCCAGTATTTTGTAGACCTTTAATGAATATTTAAAATTAATTTTAATTAAAATTATTTTACTAACTTTACATAAATAAGTAAATCAATTGAAGGTCTCTTCATGACATTCTGGCTTCCAGTATGCTAACTTTTGCAAGTAATATTTTTCCTCTTTTGGAATTAATTGATTTCAACACGCAAACTTCTAATTAATTTCATTATGCAATTCGTTTATTGCAATATTTCGTGTTGTAATATGCAGTAACAAGGTGTCTGAAGTCGAAACACGTATGAAAGAATGATTGATTTGTTTTATTTTTCCTGTTTCATTTTTGTATCCATGTCCTCAAGTGTGAATTAGGACACCGAAATGTAATTCGACAAAAATATCTTACAATTCAGTTTCAGTTAAGAAGGCGCATGCGTATTTTTGGCTGTGATATTAGTTTTGTCGATTTATTTAAAGACTTTTTACACCCAAACGGAAAGAAAATGTAAAATAAAATCATGTATTGAATAAAATAATTTTTTTGATTAAGTTGCATACTGAAAATTTAACAAATATTACCCTTATTCATATTTATTAACTTAGCGAAATATGATAGTATCAAAGGCATACATTAGGATTATATGGATAATATTATCAATAATAATTTAATTACAAATTTTGCAGATTTCATCTGCAATAGTATTTTTATAAATTTATGTAAATATTATTTAGAAATAAAGTAGTATAAATTTAAAATTTAATTTGGTCCAGTTATCGTCAAGAGATAATATTTAAGTAAAGATGTTGATTTTAAAATATGAAAAAGAGACAAGAATAAAAATGCACCTTTAATATAGCAATAAAAATGAAATTCATATTGTCATTAAAATATAAGAGGACTCTTCAAGAGGAGCTCCCTAAAGCTGCTCATAAATCCTATTAGTTAGAAGAGGTTCTTCTCCAAACTGAGATGTAGTAATCTCTGATAAACCTATGCTGAAACGTATGTTCAAAAATAAAAATTATTGTTATGCTTTTAATTCTATTTCTCCATGTTCTATTTTTAAAAAAATTATAAAGCTATTTCCGATTTTTCATCTAAAATCCAGTAAATCGTAGCCAGCTATCAAAACTGTATTGTGAAACAGATTAACTTCCAAAATAAGAACGAAAAACCTTTTCAATGAAAATCTCATTTTTATAATTATGAGCGATGTATTTAATCCATAATTCTTGACTTTGTATGCGTTAAAAAACATATTAAGACAGTTATACATTTATATGCGCAGCTACAAACAGGTATTATAGCAGCTGAAAAAAAATTAAAATTAAAAATGAAGTCCATTTGATTGTATTATATCGAGGCACTTAACATATGGCATACATTGAGCAACGTAATATATAACGCTGTAAATATTTTTATTAACTGCAAAAATTCGGCAAGTGTTCGTAATTAACAGTCGGATACATTATAAATTAAATTTAAATTATTTCAATTATATGTATAAAACAAATACATAAATACAGCTTTTAATGGATAAAAGTGGAAATTATTAAGTAAAATCTTTTAATTTATTAAGAAGTACAATTCTAATTTGAAAAGAAAGTCAAAATTTTATGTTCAGTGAAATGACAAGACTCTGAAAATTGTTTTCTTTGTAGTGTAGAAGGTAAGTAAAAGACCTTAATGTCTTGCGCAGTGATAACACTTGTCATATGCCGCCCAGACAATATAGTGGTTAGAGGAGCCTACTGCAGACCCAAAGGGCTCTGGTTCGAATCCCGAAGAAGACATGGATGTAAATTGTGTGTCCCTTCATAGGAGGTAATTGTAGTCGCCCATTAGGTGCCTTCATAACAAAATGAACACCGCTTCCGGCCTTAGTAGTGGCGAAAGAGGTAGCCTTAGTGTCCGCCAAGGGGAAAAAAACCGCTTGCCATATCACGAAGATGATAAATGAAATAATAATGTAGCATAACGGCCCTAGCTTTTCAAAGCTCCGCTAAGGATTTTCTAACGTTAACATTATTTTGTCTTTTAAATTAGTGCAAAGCTATTTTTAAGCTCTTATTTCTTTTAACTCATTTAGTGAAAAGCCTTAAAAAAGCGCTCTCTAAAATACTATTTACTGGAGCAAAAGCCAAGAAACAATCTATCTTATTTATGTGTAATTGTAGTTCTCTTTCGGGCGTTTCTTTCCCAACATATGCTGAACGAATATTTTTGGGTTCCGGGGTGTTGCAGTTTCCCATGTGCGTAAGTGGGAAACAGGAGTCAGCGGAGTGTGAAAAGCAGTTGTCGGATTCTGGCTACCGTATCCGCCACAAATGGGTGGAGTAAAAGAAAGAAAAAAAATTCCATTCTCAGGAGAGAGCTATAAATAAAAGAGTAAACATTCTTTCGAACAAACTCTTCGGCCTCTTGTTTCTCAAGTGAGATTTTTGTATCCCTGATTCAGGAGGGAGTGTTGAACCTGTCTAAGAACTCAAGCTTTTTCTTAAAAGGATGTTTCAAACTTGTCTGAGGTCTGAAGATAGCGAATTTTCTAATTTCTAAAGCGAATTTTCCACGATAAACATAAGAAGCTTTTATAATGAACCAGTATTAGAGGTTCTTTTGGCAAGCATATGCATCATATTAATTTCGAATTGATTTAAAACAGATGTCTGTTTATAGAATAGTGCTACCCAGTTATAGCCTTGCTTGAGATACAGCTATTTCGAATAATAATGTCTTGTATGTAAATAACGGGGAGTGTTTTTTTAATTCCTTTCTCTCTGACAATGATAGTCTCGGATGGCATTTTGAAATAGATAAATCATCTGCCAGTAAAAGATTTGAAAGACTGCTAAGCTATCATCCCAGCGCATCAGCTGCCATACTGACAGCATACAGTTTACTTAATTTCCGTATTATACCACGTAGCTTACTCGTATGTGGTTATGTAGCGGCGCTACATAACCACATACTCACTTCAACTTCGCTTATTTAATGACTACGGTGGAAGGTATTCCTTGTCTATATATGATATTGGCAAAAAGCCTGAATAAACCCTACAAACGTTCAATTTTTGTACGAGGCGTATTCGGAAACTAAGTACCGTTTTGAAAAAAAAAATAGTAAAGCAATTTTTTCGAATCCAATTTTATTTTTACATGAAAATACATGTCTTAAACTATTTTTCAACATAGTTTCCGCCAATGATCAAACACTTGTCGTAGCGGGTGACCAGTTTTTGTATACCATCGTCAAAGAAATTTCCCGCCAGTTTCGATAACCACGACTCCACAGCATTTTTCGTGTCATCGTCAGATCCAAAGCGCTTGCCACCAAGCTCGCGCTTCATGTGCAGGAACAAGTGATAGTCGGACGGCGCCAAGTCCGGGCTGTACGGCGGGTGATCGAATTGCTCCCAATGAAACTGTCGAATTAACGATTGAGTGACACCAGCAGTATGGGGCCGAGCATTGTCATGGAGCAACACAATTCCTTTACTGAGCATTCCTCTTCGTTTGTTTTGAATGGCACGCCTTGGTTTTGTTAAAGTCTCACAATATCGTGCCGCATTAATGGTTTCACCTCTGGGAAGAAATTCTGTAAGCAAAACGCCTTTCCTATCCCAGAAGACAGTGCGCATGATTTTTTGTGATTACATTGTCACTTTGAATTTGAACTTTGAACTTGACGTATATAAACAATAAACAACTAAACACTAAAATTTTTTTTTAAGAAATGCAGAGTCAACATATTACTGAATCAGTTCACATTAATATGAAAAATGAGGCCATTAGTAAACATTTCTGAAAGCATCAACCAAAGAAAATGAAGAAATTCAATATTTCACCAAAATATGTAATTTTAATAACTTAATAAAATCATTCAAACGATTAAAATCCTTATTAGTGAGAATTTAGTGAGAATCCTTATTAGTGAGAATAATCTCACTTATTAGTGAGAATCCTTATTAGATTAAATTCCTTTATAATCAGTATTACGATTATCTTCAAACACATCTATGATAACTACTGTAACGTATTTTGCAGTTTTTATCGAAATAACAGATGAACTTCTTAGTAAATCATAAACTTTATTCTCAATTCACGAAGATAGATAATTTAAATAAAATTTCTTAAGGGTACAGTTTTACACTCGAGTTTATTATTACAGTTTCTTCTTCTATAAATTTTTCATACATCAACTACTCGTGAAACTTTCAGAATAATAATTTTTAAACATTTCTATCGTCGCTCAGCAACGGTTACGCGAAACAAATATGGCGTTGCCACTCCAATATCAAGTAAAATAACTATAATAATTTGTTAGATAATAAAATATTATAACCTCTCCCCCCTACAGATAAACTTAATTGATATTTTTATAAATTAAAATTTACAATTTTTTTTCAAAACAACACCATACATAATTTACATACAACATATAACATAATAATATACAGTCAGAAGGAGAGGATGGAACAAAATAAATTCTATCTAAATGCAAAAACAACAAAAAAAAAATCTTTAATCATGCCAAGTAGTACGACTTAATGCATCTACATTTTTATGGGTTTTACCATTTCGATGAACGACAGTGTAATTATAAGATTGCAATACCAGTGCCCATCTCATAAGTCGCAGATTTAGAATCACATTATTTTTGAGCCAAACTAAGGGATTTTGATCAGTCACGATGAGGAATTTAGTATGCCCGTCTAAATAACACTGCAGTTTCTTTACAGCGAATATTATGGCGGCGCATTCCTTTTCTGTGGTAGAGTATTTTTTTTTTCCAGTTTTTGTAAACTTCTTACTGAGGTATAATACTTGATGTTCATTGTCTCGTTCATCTTTCTGAGCTAAAAAACATCCATACCAGAGTTTGAAGCATCAGTTTGCAAAATAAATTCCTTTGTGAAATTAGGTGCATGTAGTGTAGGCTTTTGAGACAGTTTTTCCTTTAGTTCTTCAAATGCTTTTGTGGACTCTTCTGTCCAATTTATTTTCCCTTTCTTTAAGTTTCCTTTCAAAGTTTCGGTTAAAGGTGCTGCTATACATGAGAATATGGGAATGTACTGATTATAATATCCCCCTAATCATAAAATTGCTCTGACTTGACATTTTGTGGATGGCACGTGAAAATCAAGAATAGCCTTTACCTTGACTTCACTTAGCATTCTTATACCACGACCTACAATATGTGCTAGATATTTTACTCTATCTTGAGCAAATTTACATTTTATAGGTTTAATGGTTAAACCAGCGTACTTTATTTTTGTCAAAACGGCTCTCAGATGACTTAGATGTTCTTCCCAGGTGTTTGAAAAGATTGCCACGTGATCTAAATATGGAACAGCAAAGTGTTCACAACCGTTCGGCCATCATTTTGCTAGATGAAAATGGTGCATTTTTAAGTCCGAAAGGCATCCGTAGGGGTCTAAATGTGCCAAAACTTGTAACAAAAGTGGCTAATCTTTGGGCATTAGGTGTTAATAGTATTTGCCAGTATCCCTTTGTTAAATCCAAAAGGGTTATATATTTTGCGTCTGCTACAGTTTCTACTCATTGTTCGATATTAGGCAAAGGGAAGAATTGTGTTTTAGTCATCTTATTCAATTTTCTATAGTCCATACAAGGTCTAGGATCTCTTCCTGCTACGTCCACTAAAATCATAGGACAAGTGTAATCTGAATCTTCTATTTCAATTATTTTATGTTGAAGCATTTTATCAATTTCTGTTTTTAATATATCTGTTTGTCTAGGAGAAAATCTGTATGGTTTACAGTGATCCGTGTGTTTTCTGTCAATATCATGTGTTATTAAATGATTTTTTCCATGTGTATTAGAAACGATTTTTGAAAATTTCAATAGCAGATCATGCAATTCTTGAATTTGTTGTTCATTTAGTTTATCATTTAAGGAACTGTTTTCTTTAATTTCCTCAAAATCGAAAAATGTTTCTTCACAGTCAATTGTTGGGAAATTTTCCTCCATATCATCAGTTTCAGATTGATCTACTATAACCATAAGATTAACAGATTCTGCTCACCTATGATAAGGTTTTAGCATATTAACATGGTAGACTTGATTATGGTATTTTGTTTTCTTCGAAACTCACAAAATAATTAGTTTCGGATAATTTCTTGTCAACCTTTCCAGGACCTTTTCACTCAACTGGTAATCTATTTGGTTTACTCGTTGATACAACTAATACTAAATCTCCTTCAGAGCCTCCTTGATATCTTTACGATCGTACCACAGTTTTCTTTTGGTTTGCATTTCTAGCCTTTTATCTGTAGCCAGCTCTTTGCATCTTTTTAATCGATTTATCAATTGGAAAACGTATTCAACAACATTATTTCTTTCATCTTCAGGATTCATCCATTGTTCATATAATAATGTTACAGGTGTTCTAAAATTTCGGCCATATACTAATTCTGTAGGTGTAAATCCAGTACTCTCGTGCGTTATTGTTCTTAAAGCAAATAAAGCTGCGGGAACTTGCTTTTCCCACTCAGAGGCTGCTTCAATGCATAAGACTTTTAAAATTCGTTTGACTGTTCGGTGAAATCTTTCAACAGGGTTACTTTTATTCCAAATTTTTCTACAAATTCAATGGCTAGATTGCTCACAAAGGAAGTACCTTGATCAATTTGTATTTCTTTCGGGAAACCCGTTCTACTAAATATTTGTAACATAGCTTCAATTAATGACGTTGTGCCAATATTAGGAACAGGTAAAGCATCCGGATATTTTGAAGCTAAACAAATAGGTGTAATTAAATATGTATTGCCGTTTGGTGTTATCGGCAAAGGGTCGCATGCGTCGAAGTTAAGTTTTGAAAATACTTCTGCAATAATTGGTATTAAAGTCAAAGGTGCTTTGGCTTTATCATTAGATTTTCCCTTTCTTTGACATGGATTGCAAGTTTTAACATACTCTTCAATTTCTTTATAGCAATTAGGGCAGTAAAAGTGTCTTGTTAATCCATCTTTTGTTTTGACGACTTCTAAATGTCCAGATGTGCCATTATGACATAATGACTTTATTTGATCCCCATACTTTTCAGGAATAACAATAAATTCCCTTCATTTCCATTTTTATCTACTTTCTTTTTCACCAACAACCCGTTTTCTTTTACTTTGAAATCATTTGTTTTGCTGGAATTTTCATTTTTAGCTTCACTAAGCAATGAGGCTAGATCTCTTCTTTGATGCTGAGATTCAATTAATTCCTTAGAATAAGCATAAATTACTTTCTTAATTTCCTTGTCTTCCTCATCAGCTTGCAGTAAAATACCTTCGTCAGTCTCAATAAATGACAGTTCTTCTAGTTTCTCCATTTCGGTCTCTCTATTTTGATCTTCTTAACGAGATTTTTTTACTTGAGATTGTGTCAAAACCGCGTTTATCTTTTTCTAAATTAAAAAATAGTTTATCTTTGAACAATTGAACACTTTTGTTACCCAATACATATCTGCCGGGATCATTTGTAACAACAGCTGCCTTTATCTTTATATGACCAAGTTCACAATTAATTTCGACTTCCGCTAACGGTAGACACACTAAATGGTCATTTAAAAGATATTGTACCTGGACATGTTCTCCAGTCGTTTTTGCATTGTCTATGTATTTTCGAGAAATAACATCTACTGTGGCTCCTGCGTCTCGAAGAATAGGCATTTCATACCCATTAACTAAACCGTTAATTGTATATGTCTCTAACAAATCATCATTCAAAAATACGCAATTTACCTTTTCATTTGGTTTTAAGCGAGGGCATTGAGGCTTAAAATGTTTGTATGACCCGCACTCGAAACAACGTGGTCGATATGTTTTGTCATGTAAATTTTCTTGGTTCTTGTTTTGAAACTGACTTCATTGTCGGTGATCTTTCTGGTATTTTGAATCATCCCATTTATCAAAATGCTTAAAATGAGGCGAATGCTCTATTTTTTTTCAAAATTATCGTAACGTAGTTTAAATGATCCTTTGTTGATTCTCTCTTTGATTAGCAGAAAATTTTGTTTTTATTGTTTTTCTCACATCTTCAAAATCTTCAATTTTCTTAACCATCTCAGTAGGTGAAATGATGGTAGTCCATTCGTCCATAAAATGTTCTTTGAAATCAGAAGAAGTATGCTTTTTAATTTGATCAACCATCAGAACATTTTTTAGCTGTTCAAAAGTTTTAATGTTTAATCCATTAAGCCATCCTTCTAAATAATTCTTTAATTCATAGTAGAAATCATACCAGGTACTTTCAGTAGATTTTTGGGGCTTATTAAACAGTTCTCGAAATTTTTCTGCTCTCAGTTTAAATCATTGTAACAGTAAAGGTTTTACATATTCATACTTTTTCGCAACCTCTTCTGGTTCTCTAGCAATAAGTTGAACAGTATCAGAAGGCAGCAATGAAATAAGTTGAGTCACTTGATTTTCAGCAGGTATATTCATTATTTTAGCTTGACACTCAAATAACACCAGAAGTAAACTTATTTCATCTTCATTAGGGTTAAAACGTGGCATGACATCGTGAATTCTGATTTTTAAAGACTGCTCAGTTAACTGCGTAGTTTCTACCGGCTCTGCTCCTGCAGCCATTGCTCCCAATTGAAGTTTCTGTAGCTCAAAAGCTCTAATTCGCTCTTCTCTTTCGCGTTCTTCTTTTCTTTCTCTTTCTTCTCTTTCGTGTTCTTTTCCCTTTCTTCTCCTTCGCGTTCTTCTTTTCTTTCTCTTTCTTCTCTTTCGCGTTCCCTTTCTCTTTCTACTCTTTCGCGTTCTTCTTTTCTATCCCTTTCTTCTCTTTCGCGTTCTTTTACCCTTTCTTCTCTTTTGCTTTCTTTTTCCCTTTATTCTCTTTCGCATTCTTCCTTTCTTTCTCTTTCTTCTCTAATCGCAGCGAGTATTTCTCGAGTAAATTCCTCATCATAACCGGGACATTCAGTAATCAATTTATGCAACTGAGCATTCTTAAATTCATGTGTCACGATTAATCCTACTTCTTCTGCCAGTACTTGTTAACTCTTCTGCCAGTAAATCCTGTTTTCTACTCCTAGCTAAGAATTACATGTTGAACATGTTACCTTTTATAGGCTTTCTTTTAAAATTAAATCTTAAAAATCGTACTTGTATTAAAAATATATAACTTTTGGCGAGACTTAACTTATCAAATACGAAATTCACTCCAACCAATTGGAGAGAATTATCTAAACAACTTTGCCAGTTTGGCACAAAATAAAATAATACTACGCCGGGTTGACGTTTTAACTCACTATTCACAAGCCTCGTTGGCGATAATTATATATACAACTTTGCCTGTTAAGCAATATAATGGAATTTTTCCCACGTCAGTTTGACGATTTTACTATCTATCTCCACGCCTGGTTGGCGAATACAAAAATAATTTTTGTCAGTTTGGCAATATAATTTAGCTTAATACGTCGGGATGACGTTACTATCTACCACACGCCTGGATGGCGAGAACTAAGATAAAATACAATACTAAGACAGTACAATAAAATCACACTACGTCAGTTTGACGTTACTACTTATTTTCCACGCGCCTGCTTGGCAACAAATTCAAAAGCACAATTAGCAGTTCTTTTTTTTAAATGTCGGGATGGCTTACACATGTTAATCATCAACATAAAAATTCAATACAAATAACAGTAAAGCCTAAATAATAAATTTTTAAATACTTCTTTACACCAAATATTAGTTCTAAATTTAGGCTGAATATTTTAGCGTCAGTTATTTTAAACAAAAACTTACTCTATTTAATATAATTCTTAAATAAAACACTAAAATTAAATAAACTAATCTTATCTTCGGAGATCAGCAGTATCCAGTTCTGACAATTCTTTGCTGGGACGCAAGGTACATAAACAGAAAAAGTGACCTTTGAATGATCCTCTTCAAAAAACTAGCTTTAAAACGGCAGACTTCTGACATCCGTTTCTCCTTGAAATAAATAAACTCGGCATTTGCTACTAGAAACTTGTTCTCAAATTTCAGGAATTTTCTGTGTGCTTAGGAGACCAGCACCAACGAAATTGATAAATGCACTCCCAATTTCCAGTATCTCGATGGAACCTCCAGTTTAATAAGACTGTAACAACGTATTTTGCAGTTTTTATCTAAATAACAGATGAACTTCTTTGTAAGTCATAAACTTTATTCTCAATTCCTGATGATAGATAATTTAAATACAATTTCTAAAGGTTACAGTTTTACACTTCAGGTTATTATTATAGTTTCTTCCTTTATCAATTTTTCATACATTAACTACTCGTAAAACTTTCAGAATAATAATTTTTAAACATTTCTATCGTTGCTCAACAACGGTTACATGAAACAAATATGGCGTTGCGACTCCAAATAAAATAAGTATAATAATTTGTTAGATAATACAATATTACACTACACTGTCATATTTATATGTTAAGAATAAATTATATTCGTATAAATGGTGATCTACAGACTGAGAGATTGGTCCAAACAGTGCATTTTAACACTGGTCAACAAGGATATCTATGTTGAACAAGTGCAACCTTTCAATGTAGATATCTTTGTTCTTTTGCCTGGGGTCTGTGTAGCAAGCCATGAATTGTCTGCATAGCAAGCTTCTGAACAAGCAATGAATTTGGAAACCTTGTTCATCTACACAGGAGTAATGTACTGTAGCGCTATCAAGGTCTTTTACTTAATCTTCGATTTCATGCGCTGGGTATCTGTCTTTACCTGTCTTAAGCTTCGTGACGAAAGCTAATGATACAGGAGGATACATTTTTTACAAAGCTCATTTCGTTTCTTACTTCAGCTCTATACCAGGGTATCTTAATCAAATTTCTGGCAGATCAACCTTACCGATCTTAATCTGTGTGGCAGAACAAATGCAGTGTTTTTCACAAACTTGCTAGGGTTATCCTGTTTCATCTTCGTGGCAGGATATCCCCCTATAGCTTCGTTACAGTGTGGGTATCTTTGTGTATCTTAAGTTCCGTGGCAGAAGCTGATGATGCGGTCTCTCTGCGAAGTTGATAGGGTATCTTGTTTCATTTTCGTGGCAGGATATCCTACTTCAACTTCTTGGCAAGCTACCCTTAAGCATCGCGGAAAAAGTTGATGATGCGATCTTTCTGAAAAGCTGATACGGTATGATGTTTCATCTTCGTGCCAGTATTTACTACTTCTTCTTCGTGACAGATATCTTTATCTATCGCAACGTTTGTTGCATAATCTAGTGATATGGTCTTTCTACGAAGCTGGCATGATATCCTATTTCACGTTCGTATCGGATATATCGCCTTAGCGTCGTGGAACGTATCTTTACCTATCTTAAGCTTCACGATAGAAATTAACACAGGAGGATACGCTTTCTACAAAGTTGAATGTGGTATCCTACTTCAGATTGAAAGTAGAGTATTCTGTTTCAGCTTCATGGCTAGGTACCTCTATACGTCTGTTTATTTTGTTTATTTGAGAAGGGAACTATAATGTTTCCTGCATCTTCGCAGCCGAAGTATACTTCCTTATATATATCATTCAAATCGTAGTTGAATTAGGTTCGACGCTTAATTCGACTGCGTTACGTCACCTTAAAAAGCTACGCTTTGTGTTAATGTGCGTGCAATTCAAACGTGAATACTTATTATTCAACAAGTTTGCGATTACGGATAAGAACGGTGAAAGTGAACACATATATTGTAGAAGGAAAAACCTCTTTATGCCATTTTAATGCTAATTTTGTAATTTTATTAGATATACCCAATTTCTGGTATGAGGGAGGGACTCTAATCTAAAAGAATATTCCAGTCTAGAACAAGTCGTTAGTCAAAACTTTAGAATCCATTTGAATTTCGTTTACAAACTTCTTCCCAGTAATTACATAGATGGGAAGGAGAAGAGAATCTAATGAATTCGAAAATCCGTTTTCTAATTTTTGGCCGAAGTAAATGGTCATCGTCATCATCAGATCGCCATTCCGCGGCTGTTACAAAGAGCGTAGGAGATAAATGACTGCAATCTGTGTGTGGGAGAAAGAAAGTGCAGTCATCTAAAGAATAGACTTCGAGCCCCCCTTCCCCTCCGAAAAGACGATTGGGACATTTTCATTTACATAAAAAAGTACTTTGGAGCTATCAGAGGAGGTTGATCGGATGCAGAGATGAGGCTAACTGCTCCAAATTAGCTCATTCATTCTAGTGGATGCGAGGAACCTTTCCGAGGAGGAACGCCGCAATCGCGTAGACGATTTGCTTTTTATTTCTACCAAAGAATTATCAGATAATGTAAAGCTAAGAGATAAGCAGAAAACATTTACGTTATGCAAAAAAGCTGTGTATTATTATATACCGTATCCATTACACTTCATTTTGCAGAATTGCTTTGGATAGCTGTTATTTGACTGAATATTTTATTACTTTCAAGATTTATACGAAATATTGCCGGACTAATAATAGAATGGCAAAAAAGTCTTTTTGAGGCACTTCAGAAATTCAGGGACCGTTCGTTCTTTACAGCTTTGTTCTTAGAAGTTTTCATAAACGTCTTCTTTTTCTTCGTAATCTTATTACCTTAATTTCGAATCTCTTACCTTAATTTCTCATTTTTTTTATAAATAAATATTTTTGATATCAAAAAAGGGAAAACAATGAGCTCTAAATGGAATAAAGAAGAGTTAGAATTAGTAATGATTTTCAAGTAATGCAATTAGGCGAAGGATATCTAACCATCTTTTGGTAAAAGAATACAATATCTTTAATTATCACCATAAATGTAATTAGTTTTTTATAAAAACTAAGCAAGTGCAATTAAGCGAAGAATATCGAGTAACATTTAGGAACAGAATAGCATGTTTCATTATCCGTCTGTAGAGACATTAGGTATTTTTGAAGCAGGAATACTTGAAAAATGAACAATGCCCTCGCCGGGACTTGAATCACAGACCTCTTGAATACGCGCCGAGCGTGGTGACCTCTACATCACGAAAGCATGCGAAGGAGGCGGGAGAAATACCTTATATACTCTCCCATGTAAAGGACGACTGAGGATTAGGGGACCTAATCGTCAAATCTTGGTGGTGGAAAATCATCATCCACCACCATTTATAGTTCGGGCTCCAGGGTAGAGATATTAGGTATTTTTTTAAAGCAAGAGAGATGAAAAATGAGCAATGCCTTTGCCGGTATTCGAACTACGTACCTCTCGAATACGCCCCGAGCGTGCTGACCACTACACCACGAAGGCATGCGAAGAAGGGGGGAGAAATACCTTATACACTCCCCCTTTTAGGGGGCGACTGTAGATTAGCGGATCCAGTCGCCAAATCCTGCTGGTGGAGAATCATCATCCACCACCTTTTTTAATTCGGGCACCACTGTAGATTTATTAGGTTATTTCGATACTGAAGAAGTGAGAAATGAGCAATGCCCTCGCCGAGACTCGAACCACGGACCTCTCGAGCGTGGTCTACACGTCGAGCAGGCTGACCACTACACCACGAAGGCATGCAAAGAAGGCGGGTGAAATGTCTTATTAAGTCTTACAATGAAATTTGAACTTTAAGATAAGTAAAGCTGGAAAGTATTTGTTAATTGTAATCATTACGTTATTACTACTAAGGAAACTACCAAAAAACGATCATTATTGCACAGCATTAATATTACGAAGAAACAATTAATACTATCGTCTTAATTCCTATTATATTTTTATATGCTATGAGATTAGAGTATAATCTTGCAGGGATCAAAAGTATTAAAAAAAACTAACGTATTCGTTAATTTTTTCGTACTTTATGATTTTAAAAAAAGCGATTGAAATTTTATGAAACGGACTATGGGACACAACCCCTTGCTGAGTTTCCCAGCTCTTATCTTCATTCATTAAATTACTTCGTTTCATTAAATTATTTCGAATTCTACTTTCCATGTTGAAGCTACAAAACTGCAGTTTATGGGTTCAACAAGAAATCTACCGTAACCCAACTGTATATTAGGAAATGCTAAGAGAAAAAAGTGTGTCTCGTGTAAACGCACTCAGCTGATCAATGTTAACGTTTACAAGTAATGGTTTCGAAAATATGACCAATCAAAAACAATCCGAGAACGGTAAAATGTGTAAATTTCTCCGTGCGCTTGACGAGTTAACATGGACTTTCAGCAATATACTGGTGCTCTCCTTACGCTCGGTGAGTTAACATCAATATTAACACGTCAAGAATATTATTCGAGACAGATATTTGGGGATTGACAACAAGGGCTGAACGTTGGATATGACACAGATATGTTGGTTGGTCATTTTAATTTAAAGCATTATTCGATTCTTTGAAGAATCGGGAACTTACTAGTATTAAATAATAATTAAGCGCATGTTTATTAAATCTACGTCCAAATTGCAAATATTTATTAGATTATGTTATTTCATAATAATATAGTCCTCCTTATCCATAGGTGCCTATTTTGTCCAACACATTTCCGGCACTCTTATGCACTATATGAAATGGTTAGTTTATCTACTGAACGTTTTTCTTCGGTTTTGAACAACTTTAACCAAACCACGTTTGGAGAAAAAGATTTAGTTCTTTTACGGTATTGCTTACTGTTGTTAATTTACTGTACTGCAATATTTGTACAAACATTAATCATTCATGCAATAGTGATTAAAAAAGCACAAAATTTCTTTAAGTATAACCACCGACTGAAAATTGATATAAAGAATTCGGTTACAGTAAAAAAGAAAAAAAATTCTTTTACTTCGGCATTATTCCCGAATAGTTGAGAGTCATTATGGGACTTAAAATATAAAGTTATTATGGGACTTGAAATATGAAAAGCGGCCAAACGATAAAGTCGCTGAGCCCGCTTAGTTGAGTGGAATTCGAATCCAGGCGAACGAACTGGCTGCGTAGGAATTTTCATGGTTTTCCACATGCTTAGCGTAGATACGAACCAGTTATCTATAGAAAGTTCTTCACGAAAGCAATCCTTCGTATCTTAGGTAGATTACTTAGGAAACATCCTTCGTTTGCTTTACCATAACCAAGTATACCAATCGGAAAGAGCAAGATCTAGGCTTTATAAGGGGAATAAAGACTTAAAATGAGGTCTGTTGTGCTGCTGTCACTATTATTACAGTTTTTGCGATATGAAATCTAACGGCTGAGATATTGCTTACTACTATTATCATGTGTGGATTCTTAAAGAATGTTCTACAGCAAAGCCTTCCAACCCTTTTTGTTCCACTGCTTCATCTTTCAGATAAATTTTACTGAACATCCCCTTCTCTCCCAACATTTATACTCTTGAATGTGATCTGCGGACACTATATGAATATGACATGAAATTTTTAGATATTGATTGCATCGAATTATTAATTAAAACTTATCACACGAAACAGGTACAAAATGATAACAATTTAAAGTTTTGTTAAAGCTTTTGTGGTAACAATGAATCTGATGAAATATGCACAGATTTCTACCATGATACATGCAATGGTGTATATTGATAGACATACTACTTTGATACTACTGCAAACATAGACTTGTATCATATTTATATCCACACTCGCTTGCTCGCTATAACGAATACTCTGGGAGAAAATCATTCCATCACAATAATCGGTTAAAAAAACCAGTTAATGAGAATGCGACATGAAATTCTTTTCATTATTACGTGACATGAAATTCACTGATTAAATGAAATGAAATTTGTGAATACGCTACAAAATTCACTTCGTTATTACGTGACATGACATTCAGTGATTAAATGAAATTAAGTTCGTGAATACGACATTGAATTCATTTCGTTAATTATGCTCTTCTAATCTAGGATGGGAGAGGTCAAGATAGCTTGTAACTCGCACTCTCTTAGCATAATGTTTCTAATGCTTTAAGTATGCTTGACTTCGGAGAAACCTATTTGAGCAAAGTAGCGATTTTCTTTCTTTCTTTCCACCGACAGCGAGGCAGCCGATCCACTGGGGTAGTTAGCATATAGGCCAAGTAGCCCCGCTGGCGGAATTAACCTGGTTATAAAAGTTCCCGGCTTGCAGGCTTTCCAGGCCTATGATTGGTGAAGGGGAAGTAAACTAATGTGTTCCAGCTCTTTCAAAAGTCTACATTACACACTTTGGTGCGTATTGTGCACAAGACGAGTGCTGGGGATGTGTACAACTGCTGAGTCCAAATGTGTAAATGGCAAAGTCCAGAGAAGAGTTAAACTTACCCTTTATTATCTTAAACTAAAAATACAGTTGGCCACTTTCTGGGGCTTACAGAAAAGCCTCCACTTGGGCTTCAAATCAAGATAAGAAAACAGAAAACTAATCTAATGCTAAACTAAACTGAACTTAGCCGAAGCTGTATAAAATTATCTAACGTGGTTGGCCCTTCAATAAATTAGCCGGCGAATATCAGCAGGCACGTTCAATACGGCCGAGCATAGCTAGCTTTAAACAATGAAGCAGCTTGATGGCAAACACATGCCATTAAGGACTCCTAAACTCGTTTCTTGAAGTAAGCGAAACTTTTGTTATATATCCTTTCTACCTCATTTACATGTAACGCGAGAGATAATACCTTATGATAATACTTTACTTATTCTGGTAGGGAGTTGTAAGTCGGAAACAAGAATTTAAAGGAAAGGTTTACAAAATTAAAAATAACTATTAGAAAATTAAAATAACCTTTACATTAGAATAAAAAATCGAACTTAGGACAGCACGTGCGGAGGGTCGAGTAACACGATTTAATATGATTCTTACAAACCTGCTAAAATGTTTACTTCAAACAAATATTTCAAACCTTTGCGTAACGCTCACTTTCCTCTCAATGTTCTCACTGCCAGTTGAAAAAATTGGCATCCCAACCTATGCCGTGTCGGCCACATTAGGAAATTATATTCTAAAAAGCGATGATTTTTGAGTCATGCCATGGTCAAAAAAGCGATGCATTGCAGGCTACGAGCATGAACGAAAACATTCTTTCTAATGGAATTAAGAAGCTGACGTTAGATTAGAATATTTTGAACATGGCAAAGGTGTAGAGACTTCCAGAATTTTTTAGACAGAAAAAATGATAAATCCGCGATTTCGAATTCCAGTTCTCTCGACGCTAGCTAGTCGTACTTTCCAATTACGCCATGAAGGCTTATGGTAACGAGAGATAATACCTTATGAAGCACGCAAGGAATCTTTGGCTAAAGGAAAGATTTGGAAAGAATTTTCTCAGGAAAACTGACTCGTATTCATGTTGCACAAAGCGAAAGCCTTGAGAACCAAGCATGCAGCCAGCCCGTTCAGTTGGGCTTAAACCTGTGCTCAATTACCTATATTCAGTGGTTTTGACCATTCAACCCCTATTTGTGAAGCTGATATAATAGCATAAGGTATGTGACGAAAAAAGAGCAGGATCTACTATTTGTACCGTATTATCCGTTTCATAATTTTCAGTTTTATTGGTTTTTAAACACATTTTTACATATTTATCAAAAAAAGAAAAAAAATTTTCGATAATTTTTTAAATTATTTTCATTCTTCATTGAAAGATTTTGCATCACTTGATGGCAGTGATGCATTATGCAAATGGGATTAAAGGAATGCCAGCTGTCGGAGCGTCGATCCCTGGAGCTGTCTTGCGGTTGACAGTTAGGGTAATCTTTCAAACGCGTGGCTTCGAGATGGGAACACTGTAGCTAGCTAACTTCCTTGCCCTCAATCCTGCCGACCGTCGCCTTTTTCCCCAAGTGCGCATTTGCGCGCTTTCACCGCCAGATGACTCTGGAGAAGTAAATAAAACGAAGCGCAAGTTCTCTTGAAAAGAAATGAGAAAGGGGGGAGGGCGAATGAGCGGGGAAAAAAGAGTGAGAATAATAGTTCTGCGGTAGCGGAGAATGCATTAATATGAAAAGGAATGGATATTATTGTGGAGTGAAGAGAAGTGAAGAAAAAAGAAGATCCGAAACAATGGGGGGTGATGAAACGCTTCCTCTGAGGAGGAGCCAGTGAAGGAATGCATTTGCGTTCCGCGTTCGGTAATTTTTTATTCCCTTCAATGTGCCATGGCAATGTGTGAATTTAATGCTCGTCATTCAGTTCGTGACAGATCTCAATGAATCTTTTGCATAAAGAACCAAAGTTTCTATTTTTCCTCCTGCGAATTCCACTTCTAGAACGATAATTGGTTTATTACAAGCATTTAAACAGAATGTACTTTCATGTGCATACGCTTTCTCGAAGAAAGTAATTTTCTTATGTATAACTGCTTCAATAGCATAACAAAATACACTATAACCTTTCACCCCAAATAAAAATTGGGCAACATTTGAAAGGCGTCGAATGTTAAATTATATAACTATAATGTCACTCAGAGTATGTCGTCTAGGTTAAATCTCCATGGCTCATCCGCAAAACCTTAAAGGTTATATGCGCTGAACACTCGTCAGACACTTTCAAGCACAACTGATAGACAAATACACGTATAGATAAACAGACAAACAAGAATGAAACCATAGGAAAAGAATAAAATCCGAAAGACTAATAAAATGATGAATGTTCAAAATAAGTAGCTACATAGCCCTCAGATAATAATTTCAGATGCAAAACAAGGCTAAAATCAATAAACATGATGTGTGATATATTAAAATATATATTATTAAAACACCAAGATACAATATGAAAGCAAAATAAATCAAATTAAATAATAAATGCCTATCTCTTTTAGGTACTGAAAAAAATTGGCATTGCCTTCTTTCGCGATTATATGGCCAAGAGGCAAGTCACATTCGTTAAAATATTTCAATCGAAATCTTTACAATATGGACACTCTATTAAAAAATTTGATGTAGACACCACATAACTTCCTTGTACGTCTATTAAATTATGCATATTTTGGCTGCATTTCTTTTAAACTTATTTTCCTGAAATTCATTAGAGATATATTTCTCATTCAATCAATTCAGTTCTCGCTTCACAGCAAGGGAAAAAAATACATAAAAACTCAAAACCGCTTCATTAAAAATTGTAAAATACAGAAAAACCTAAAACTCTACATCGAGTTAAAAAAATAAATTTACAATGAAAATTAGAATTTAAAATTATGTAAAATTAGGCAGAAAGACAGATTTTTCGGTGCGCAAAGCTTTTGGCTCCACTCGGCAAAAAGACACTGAAGTTAGTGCAGAAACTAACTTAATTCACTTCGCTCCTAAGTTTCAAATGCAAACAAATAGTGGTGTCGTTAGTCTTAGTGGAACTTAAATAACTTTTAAATTGCTGATAATTCTACAACTATTTATGTCTTTATTACATTATGACAGATCTCACTATTTTTATGTACCTAAAGGGAGACATGCCTTCGTGGAAGACTTTCTCAGGAAAATGTACTCGTATTCCTGTTATGATGGGAAAACTTACGGAAACGCCTATATAGTTAGCCTATTCACCAAGATTTAAACCTGGGTCGAGTTACCGTCTTTAGTGCTTTTAATTGTGTTTAGTGGTCTGCTGGTTTTGCCAAAAACAGAGCCTAGAACAAAATACCAATCTTTATTTTTGAACGGGGATTTCTAGCGGATTATTTATTCCCTTGGGTATGATGAAATTTTAAAAAAGGAGCCTGTGATGATCAAGGTGTCGATATGCACTGCAGTTTGATAGGCATAATGAATATCTCATTGATTACAAAAAATTATTGATTAAATTGATAATTAACTATTTATTGATATAATGCTATATCACGATTATCTTAGGCATTCGTCCTAAAATTGACATTGAATCCTAAAGAATTCAATTTTTGATAGTTTAATGCAATTATCCTTTATGGAAAAGCACTGTATTTCCTTAGAAGATATATCGTTATATACAAGCCACTTCTAAAATTAAAAGATGATTTCAGTGTTCGCTTCCAAGATCTTGGAACTTTTAAATCGGTTCACATAAAACGCTGAAATGCGATACATCTGATCTTGATATTATAATGAAAGAAGAGTTGATTGCTCTGAATGAGGATGTTTAAACACAAATCTTATTCAAAACATGTAGGTGCACTAAATTTACGAATTTAAAAGTCATACGAGCGAAATTTTCCAAAGCTAAAGTTGTTACCGAACCAGCATTATTGACATTTACCCCTTCTAACTTTTTTTATCTTATTATTAAATTATTTGGGCGCAGTTATGTGTATTATGATTATATTGTATGCTGTATAGTCTAGAGAAAATGTAAGGGAATCGATGAAGAAAACTATTCTTTCGAAAAGGGTCGATAAAAAAAAATTGGAAATCCGTATTTTATAACTAAGATAAAACACAGCGGTGAATATGCTTTACACTATATAGGACTGCTGATAATAGCCACTTCATCTAGTGCCAGATAAAATTAAACTAGTATTAGTAAATATTACTGGACCAATTACATTGACGGAGGAAAAGATACGATGATTTTTAAGATTCTCTTCATCTGCAAGATAGGTTTCTCTGTTGCGAACAGGAAGTCGATGTTGGTATGCGTTTCAGAAGGCAGTTCATCTTACCGACCATTTCGAGTCCTAATCTTCTGAAAGAGTTTCACAGTATTTCGTTAGAGGTCATTTAGGTGTAATGAATACTTCTGAAATGTACAGGAATGTTTCTTCTGGAATAAGGCCTAAGTAGGTATGGTAAAAAGATGCAAATCCTGAATTGCATATCCTATACATAAAAATCCTCAAACGTGCACACGAGGAAGATACAACATAGCAGTGTCAGTACATACCTACGCTTACAATGTAGCAGTACCGTTTAAGAAAATCGCTTTGGACACCCTCGGAACTATCCCTCAAGTAACTAAGGTAATAAGCACAATTTAACGGTCATGTACAATTTAGTGTGCCCTTTCTGACCGCAAAAGTTTCAAGTCACGGAAATGCGTTTAGAGTGCTGGGTTTTCCGTTTTGGAGTGCCTCTTCTTATTTAGTGTAACCAAAGTACTAATTTGGCTTCTGCTTGACTGCGTAAGATACTTGGTATGAGAAAGGCTCAGATTAAACCTTTACATCCACATCTAGACGCTACTGGAAAGAGGTTTAATCGAACTGCTGAGGCTTGTATCAGAAAATATTACAAAATGAACAATATATCATTGGGAGAAGGACAGATACTTTCAGCACTTGCTATAAGACTAACGTTTATCACCATGTCATTTAAATATCGGTTTCTTGCTGTTACATTATTAGGTAAGTAAAAATGAATTTCAAAAGTAAGACATTACAATCTAAGCCATAAGGATAGCTATTTCAACTATTACTTTTTATCAGCTTGAATTTTCCTGATCAGGTCTAGTAAATGAACTACCCACAGGCATTAGACATCTCTAGGTAAGCTGGTTCTTAATAATTGCCGGCAGCCTTCCAGCTATAAACATTATTGATGGGCTTTCAGACTGGATAGTGGTTAGTGACGATGACTACTGTATCGAAAGATTCAGGTTTGACCAGGAGAAGGCATGATATTTTTTTAAAGATGTAGTGTCTGTGCGACGCGAGGCACTCAAAATGTAAGGCTAGCCGAAAGTCCTCTCGTGTGGTTTGATGATAGGAGAAGAACCTCGCAATCGTTCCCCGGGACGCTTTCCTACAAAATCGCCGAGGAACTGAACAAAGTCATACTTCTATCTATATGCTGCTCGAAGTTCATACCAACGACAGGCGCAGTTTTGCGCTCCTTGCCACGGTAAAATTGTTCTGATGAGGTTGTTCCGATAAGGTCAGACAAGTGAAATTTGCCATAACAGCTGCATTGTGGACAAAAAAGAAACCGCATTCAGTTCTAGTTACTCTCTAATTTTTCTGATTCAATACTCGTTACGTCCACTCAGATACGCAGTTAATTCCCTTGTTTTGTACAAAGTTGAAATACAATAAGAAGAGCTGGAGAGAAAACTTAAACGAAACTTGAGCAGTTAAATAAAACCTTAGTACCAGCTGATTCTTTAAAGCTGAATTTTATCCTTCGCTTTGTTTTAAATCACGTAAAATTTGATTATAAAATGCATAATTAATTTTGAATTTCTCCAAGTTTGCTATGTATCTTAAAGACATTCGAGGTTTTAATTTACGTATTAGAAAACTCGACTATTTTTATCGATGATGAAAATTAATAAAAGCAAATTTTAATACGCTATTGTATGAGAAAAATAGCAGCCAATCCGTGTAAAGCTTCTTCACTGTACACAAAATTCGAACAATATCGTGAAAAGAAGTGATGGAAAGCAATAATGTCATCCTTTAACCACAAACGAGGATGACGTAAAGCAGTTTCCGAGATTTGAATAGCTCCGTTCTTGGAAAGGCTTCTGAAATAAGGAAGGAAAAGGGCAAAAAGAAATTTATATTAATAAATAACTTGGCAAAAAGAGGAGCTCAAATGAAGCATCGCTTTTGTGTTCTACTCGAAATTAATATATCCCTGTTTTGTTGTTACCTAAGCGGATTAGATTCGCTTTAGAAAAGTTTTTCTAGATTCCACATACATGAGAGGTAGTAGGGAGCGTATATAAATGTATTTCTGTATGTAAGCTGAGAAATGGTTGGGAATCAGAAGCTGTTACTTGCTGTGATTGGAAAGTTTCAAAGACATTGGTAAAACAAAATTGCGACCAGTTTCGACTGGTGTCTTTAATGTCAGTGATAACTGCTTTATTAAGCTATGTACGTTTCAGATTGTCTTTATTGAACATACATTTATAACTACATATACTTGTATATAAATAAGTATAAAAATGCAAGTTTATAATTGTTTAACATACAAATATATGTATGTTTTGTATGCTTTAAAGAAAACTTGAAATTGTTAAAGAAACTTTTTTAATTTGAATGCGTTAAAGAAAAGAGGTTATCATTATTTATTTTCAACTTTTGTCCCACTCGAAAAGTTTTCGTAATTTACTTATTTTAAGTTAAAAGAAGATATTTATTTGTTAATTTAACACATTAATATGGTTTGAGCTAAATGCCAGTCTGAAAATTTAATATTAAGCTGTCAATACGATTGAATTATAAGGTGTAATCACCAGAAATTTCTTGAAGATCACAACCTTTAGATTTTAGACAGACAAATAAATGCTATAAATTAGAATTTTTTTTGCTTGCACCAGTATTATTATAACCGTTATTGTATGTTTTGATAAATATTTAGAAAATAAAATATCTTAATTAATTTTTTTTTTGTTAAAAAACTTTTTATTTTGCCGCTGCCCCCAAGAAATAACGATAATAGGAATAATTCAACAGTTCGCAAGATTTCAGATTTTAAAGTTCACCGAAAAGGGTTTTTTAAGGATTTTTTTTACGCTCTGGATGAGCTTGCAGCCTACCAGTTGGCTGCTGCATTCACTGTTGCCAACCCATGCAATTTTTCGTATTTTTATTATTAACTTGTTAATTCTTTTTATTAAATATTATGTACTTCGCACTTATGTCACATAAAATCGAATTCAGCAGCAAAATCAAAAAATATTGAACGCAGTCTATGTTTAGAATTTCCGATAGGCAGTCTTGCGGCGCTGGAGATAAACATGTTTTATTCTATACAACGTTGCCACTGCTCACATTTAAATCGTTGAGTTTATTAGTCAAAAATTCATTAAAATGTTACAAAATATGAAATAAATAAAGAAAAGTATATAACGTCGTTCTATGAAAATACTGAAGACGTTTATTAAGATAGAATTAAATACATTTTTTAAAATTTAAAACAATCAAAAACAAGAAACGAATATTCTTAATAACTGCATCTCCTGCTTTGAAATAGCTTTATTTGTTAATCCACAACAGACTGATGCAATTCGAAAGATAAATATTTTACATTTGCTGAATGACAACAGACTGGAATGAAAAGTGAAACGACGCATTTAACGTGATGTCCCATTTCAAGACTAATAATCCTCTTCGTCTTTAAAAAATCGGCTTGTTTTCTGCTTGGCATTTGGTTGTTTGAGTATGAGACCACTGTTATACACCAATGCTTTTATACGGCCCAGAAAATTATCAAGACAAGATAGCCCAGTAATCGAGTAGACGAAGACACCGAACTACCATGTGCAAGCCGTTGTGGGTCAAATGTAACATGTAAGTAGTTATGAACATTATGCCTGAAACGGGTTTGAAGCCCTTCATGTTGGTACCACAATGAAAGTCGCATCGATGCAAAAAGATATTTGTCATCCAAATAGTGATGCATCACGTGCTCCAGAAATATCAGTTATCTCTACTGATCCAGACTAAAAAGGCAGCTGATAAGGCTGCACAGGTCATTTTTTATTGTTATGGATTGATAATGTAAAATTTACTGTAAGCAAATTTGACTTAATAAACTTTGTAAAACTTTGTGTATGGTCGTCCTTTGACAATATTATGTACAATAGCGGTAACTGAGGAAAAAATGAGATGTTACGGTAAATTAAAAAAATTAAAATGCAATTTCATGCATGGACATTGTGAAATTGTTTTAATATCTCGTTACTTTAGATTCCCTTACCATTTATCCCTATTCCTCCCCGTTACACTACTAAAAGCCATTAACTTTTAAGACGTAAGGTAAGCTTAAAGCTTCGCCGTAGAAATTGTTGCTATAAGGGCTCCCTGAGTCACAACGATTGGGAACCACTGTTTTAAGCATAATTTCTAAATATGGAAACGGACATCATAGAAGACTGTTTACGTTAGGTTATAATGCATTTGAGCGGAAGAGTTTCAGGGTAAAAGTTTACAATTTGGTGCTCTTGTTTTTTTGACGATTCTTTTTTGACGCCAAGATCAGCGCTAGGAAGGAACAATTTCAAGATGGATGCTACACAAAACCAAAATAAGAAGAATTGCAAAAACTCGGTCTCCATGTATGCACTGATCTATTTTCACTTTAAAGAATATCAGAAAATTGCACAAACTCGGCAGCTTTGACTGCCTTGACTTTGCCCATGTACACATCGATCTATCTTCACTTAAAGTTAAAATCAAGGTAAAACTATCATGGTAACCGGAAATGAGGTTTCACCACCAAAACTGAGTAAAATTTGTCGCCAATCGAAGGGGCACCCTGTTCTACACTACAGCCAAGTTTCAGTTTCATGTTGCTAATAAAATAACGAAACTCAAAATTCTAGATGGAAAAGCATTACTTATGATTTCATGCGGAGAAAAATTTAGACAGCTACTTTATACAGAAAATAAAAAGGTGATGAGGTGAACATGAAACGTAAATTGATCGGTGGCTTTCTTTGAAAGTGAAATTGGTTTGCAATTTGGCTGTTAAAATACAAAGACGAATTAAAATTAAATAATAACATCTCTCAGCGAAACTTCATTGCAGTATCTAAAAACTAAATTACCAACATTTAAAGGCGACATTCGAAATTGGCTTTTCTTTTGGGATTTGCTTTTTCAAAACGTTTACCAAGTCTCTAACTTTGATCTGCAAGAATAAGTTTGCGTATTTATCGCAATCAATGAAAAAAAGAAGTCCAGCCAAAGAATTAGTTAAGATTTTTTTTCCGGTAGTGATAGTTAGGAAAAAGTTTTTATTTTTGAAAACTGAAGAAATAAACGAGTTCATAAAATGCACGCCAAGCAATAATGAGCATAATATTGTTACGAATTTCACATTTATTTGGCTATTTATTTAGAATTGTAATTAGATTTGCTTCATGTTGTCTTAGCAACGCAGACGATTTTTGAAGAGAAAGCTACGTCGAAAAAAAATAACAATAAAAATAAAAGAGCGCGTGCATTTAATGCTTAATAAATAAATATCTCGTAATTACTGTTGCCATCCAGAAAAATCTAGAAAAATCGTGATTGTTCTACTGATAATTAAAAAGCTTATAAAAGCCGAGTTGAAACAGCTCATCTCAGTTGTAGTTGTTGTTGTTGCTGTTATACTTGTAGCTGTAAAAAGCGAACTGCTGTTTGTTTACTTAATGCTGTATTGATTGTAGCGATTTCGCTGTGAGATAGAACTATTTTATCTGTTTTGAACTCAGTTTTTGCTAAACGTTTGAGATATTGTGTTATTGTGCGAAGATTTGTGAAGAAATATTTCAGCATTTTAATTTATTTCTTGTGGAAAGAATAAAATTTTTGTTAACTTTTTAACGACTTGTGCATTCAATATATAACGAACCCGTACGCACGTAACAATATGATTAAATATGTCATCCGAAATGGGAGCACTAATGGGTCTGTTAGTAACCCGACCGCAGACATGATTTAAGTCATTTTTTCATTAATTATGTAACGGTTTGATGCGTAGGCATGACTTTTATTGTTCTGTCTTCATTTAAAAATGCATAGCACCGTATAGTATAGGTAAATTATTTTTTCATTACTCTGTCGTCTGTTGAGGTTTAGAAGATTAAACTAAAATTTTAGAATTCCCCCTCCCCACGAATACAATAGACAGAGGGAAGGTTTACGGCGCAGCGCTCTGTACAGTTTCTCATCTTGCTGTTCATTTTTATTTTGCTTCATGATGCTACAAAAATTCTTTTGCGATTTTCTATAATATGTTATTCCATCTAATCGTAGCACCCCTTTTTTAAACCTTTTCTCTTTATATTAATATGCACATTACGTATTATAGTATGACCATAACTGCCCATTGTAGACTTCGGTTGTGTCCAGAATTCGTGTTATAAGTTTACGGCAACTACAGGCTGTTTCTAAATGAATATCGGGGTTTTAACGCTTTGTAGTATTTATTACGTTAAAGTTAAAATTGTAATTAATACATGAAATGAAAGAGCAACTCAAACAGTTATACCTACAAGCTTACAAGTGTTCAATGTGAACACCTTTCGTCACACGGCACACATCAAGTGGATAGCCCAGTTCTTTCCAAACGTTGATTAGTGTTTGTAGTGTAATTGTTGCAACAGCTGCTTCAATCTTGTTTCTTAGGTTGGGTAGGTCAGCTGGTAGTGGGGGCACATACACACGATCCTTTATGAATCCCACGGGTTTCTTCGGACTACGAGTGAAAGACTCTCTGACTCGCTTAACGCTCTCTTCACTAGCCCTTGGTCGTCCCGTACTCTTCCCTTTGCAAAGGCAGCCGATGTTTTCAAACTGGTGATACCATGTACGATGTTATTATCACTTGAGGGATCATATCTGAACTTAATCCGGAACGCACGTTGCATAGTAACTACGGATTGGGTCTTTGCAAACTGCAGAACACAAAAAAGCTTTCTGTTCACTAGTCGCCATTTTTGCTACTAGCGCTTTCTGGCGCATGCGCGTACCAACAAACAGAACTGTTTGAGTTGCTCTTTCATTTCATGTATTAAGTATGATTTTAAGTTCAACGATAATTTGAATTTCAGAGTACTCGAAGAATAATTTTATCACACATTGGTCTGTTTTTTATTGGCAATGGCTATGGTGTACTTTGTAGTAGTATCATTTGTCTTCTTTTAAGGAATTATTAAGGGTTTATATACATTGTACTGTCTTCTACATAGTCGAGCCGTTTGTAGTAAAATGCAGCTTACTTAACAGCTCAGTTGTCGCTGTTTGGACAATTGAGCTGTTAAGTATCATATTTAGAAAAGTCGTTACCGTTTCCTCAGCTCATTTTATAGCATCCAGTTTGCAAATTATAAAGTCATATTGTAATATAAAACTCAAAATAGTGAAAGATGATAGTCAAATGAAACTGTTTTTGTAGATGTTTCCTGAATTTTGTGATTTCGCTTTATGCATAAGTAATTAAATTTATGTATAAAAAATTAGCTAATAAATAAATCTGCTTTTCCTAACCAATATTATAAATGAGAATATTTAGTTTGTTTGTTTGTTACGCTCTCAACTGATCATCATAAAATTTTCAAGAATTTTTTTGATGTATTAGAAACGATTATAGGCTATAAAATGTAACTTATCTGTTGAAACTTAAACTATATAATAGGTTTTATAGCTTAAAATGATTGTCGTTGTATAAACATTAAACACTGAAAGTTTCATAACGATAAGTTAAACGATGTAAAACTTTGTCTGCGCGCGCAGGTGCGCAATTACTTTAAACCACGCAAACATTAATTAATTGTTAATACTTTAAACTTTTTGAAATCTTGGTAATGAAAATTATTTATTTTTGTAGTGAGATATCTTAATAAAGCATGTTTTTCAGTTTTTTAAATTATACTTTATTTTAGAATTTTTTAGTAACCCCCCCAAAAAAAACATAGGATAAGATTGCAATGTTTGATATGTCCAAATCGAATTTTAAAAATTATGCAAAATAGCATCTTAGCGACATCAATATGGATTTTTTTATCTCAATGAAGAAGGGCAGTATTTACTGAAATTTTACGCGGAAATTTTATTAACTTAAAAAATAAGTGAGAGTAACTAAAATTTTATCCTTATTATCTTGGTCAGGCAATAAGAAAAATATTGTCCCTGAAAGACTATTGTTTTCGTTTTGCGGTTTCGCGTTAGAAACATTAAAAGTCTGAATCAATTTTCAAACTGTTGCCACAAACTATTGCTGCCCTGTATTATATTTAAAGAAATTAAGTAAAGAAGAATCTGCATAAATTTATACATATTTCTCCAAATGTGATAAAACAGCGGTGCCTACAGTCATCCAATTTTGAATACGTTTCTACCCGAATATGGCATCTGGAAGCCCGAATTTGCAATTTGTTTTATTATCTATTTCATATTTTGTAATTTTGATGAACAAACTCAAACAATTTAAAAGTGAGCAATGGGAACACTCTGTGGTAAAAAAAACTTTTTTATCTAAAGCGCGCGGAACTGTGTATCAGAAATTCTAAAGATATACTCATTTAAAAATTATTTTGCGGTATTGCTGTTGAACTGAATTTTATGGTTTAAGTGCGAAGAGCATGATATTTAATAAATAAAGGTAACACACAAAACGTTAAAAAACGCCCCTTTGGACGCAATTTAAAATCTGAAACCTTTAAGATTTCGAATTTTTCTTCCTTTTAAATAGTCTTTAAAACTTATTTAACGCAAGCAAAGCCGCGGGTAAAAGCTAGTATACAATAAATATGTTGTATGGATATATGCTTTATTACCATCATAAAAATAATTTTAAAATTATGTGTATACAATTTCGAAGGCATTTAAAGATAATTTATAACATATTTTGGCAATTTTATGCATCTTTCAAACAATAAAAATGATGTAGAAGAAAACGTATACCTCATTTTCTCTCTATATTTCCCCTTTTTACAATTTTATCGTCCTAAAATCGAGAGGAGAAAATTATGGGAATAATATGATTTCCGAAGGACGCAGTTACAGTAAGGAAATAACAATTGAAAAGTAAAATCGTCATGGACAAAACTACGAGTAACTATTACACTATTATTTCTTTTAAAAAAAATTTACATTCTTATAACAATACGCACTAATATCCGCATTAAAATATCTAATAAAGTATATTAATTTCTACTTCTCTGTAATTTGAAGCTTGCCCGTCCTTTCTGTTGTCTTAGTTATTCCTTAGGCCCCAAATAATTTGTAAGCAATTAGAAAAAGAGAACGTGCAGCTGACTCAGCGAAATCAGAGACTCTTTGTTAATTTATGTGTGCGTCATTGTGATGGATCGGATTTGTATTAGGCTGCCATAATATTCAACAATTAGAAAAGAAAGGTTCGGCGTGACCTTCGCAGGTAATTTAGGAAGGTTTTTTCTTTGTTAGAAAGCAGAGCAAGTGTGTGGGAAACAATAAAAAAAAGCTACAAAAACTTAAAATTCATTTTGAAAAAGAGAATTTGATTGTTAACTTCCAACTTTACACCATAACAAGAAGTATCAAAATAATTTTGTGTTATAAACAATCGTGCGGAATTGAGGGAATTGATAACTTTTATTTAGTTTAAAAATGCGGAAGTTTCTCAGTACTGTGTATACTGTTTTCTAAATGTCAAAATTTATTGTTGGAACTAACGTTTTAAAGTTAATTTATGCTTAATTCTAACATATATAGAGCTACATAAATTAAAGTTGCATAGAAAGCACTATGCTACCGACATTAGTAATTCTCTACTTCTTTCCTTTAATTTGATCTAAATTTCTTACTTCTTATAACAAGCATTCCAAAGTGCAATTTCGTATGGACGGCGATACCAATTCCCACAGTTCGTTGAAACAGATCTGACGCATAAAGACCCATTGAAATAATCTCGGAAAAATAAGCTCTGAGTCAACTTGCTCGTTTCTCTGCCTGTGTAGCCGTTGGGCTGACGTAAATTTAGTTAATTTAAGTCAAATCCATTACTTAAGCCATAAATGTTTTCTATTCTGTAAGCACTAGTAGTTCCTTCTGTTAACGTTTATTTGAGTTAAATAAAGGGGTTGACACCTTTCATACGTTTATGTCGTAATTGCAATACCTAACGAAAATTTGCTTAAGAGTTCTCGTACATTTGATGCTACCTAAGAAGACAAAACTCTTATAATGTATTTTTTTCATTATTTTTCTTTATTTACTTTATTTATTATTTATTATTATTATTCTTGTTATTTATTTTTATTTACTTCCTATAACAAGCAAATAATAATAAAAGTATTCCTTGGCATCAAATGGCCATATTTCTTGATATGTATATAGGAGCGCACATTTACTAATCGCCTCAGGTGAAAAAACATGTAGGTACGGCTCTTTTGGTAAGACGAAAACATTTTTGCTATTGTAAGGTTTATCCTAATTTTATTAACTGTTATTTTAAATTTTGTATCTTTCCTATCTTATTCTAATTTCAGCTTACAGTTTCCTGCCAGAATGTAAATTGAGAAACGCAGTTAATGCAACTGAGAAAGAGTACTATTTAAGTCGACACTTCAGCGACTTCGAGAGAGAGTGTCCGATTTTCTGACTAGCGCGCGTTTGCCTTTTGGCTACGTCTCTCTTAGCTATTGCTACGCTCGGCCATACCTTAGGCCTTTGCTTGGCTTCGCCGATTTAATTGATACTTGGGGGCCAACTAGTTAGATCTCTGATAGCTTCGGCTATACCTTTCAAATAGCTGAGTTAAGCTTGTTTAGTTTAAATTTATTATCATTTAAGTTCAAGCCCAAGTGGAGGCTTTGTGTAAAGTTCCAAGTAGGAACTGATTGTAAATATGCTAAAAAATAAAGGCTTGTAAACCCTCTTTAAGTCTTACGTGTTTTGTTCACACACTTAAGCGATTATTCGCTTGCTAGTGTTCATGGGGTTCTAAGTTAGAACTTTAGAGTTAAATAGAAAAACCTCACGCTATAAAGACGTTCCCTTCATCCGTATTTTCGAAAAAAATTACAATCATTGGCAGAGTTTAAGCAGGCTGATAAGCACCATCTCCAAGTCAAGCAGCCGCTCTGTTGGTGGACTAAAGTAAAGACAAAAACATTTACTCCGTCAGCAAGTCCATTTTAAAATTTAGGAGAACTCATTCTCTGAAAACATTGAAAAAGCGGAAAATAACGCGAATTAAAAAAAATATTCAGAATCTGGTGCTAAAACGCTAGGAGCAATGCGTGGGGAAACAGCGTAGTATTCAGTTTTGAGAAATAGAGAATTTTAATTATAATCATAAAAGTAAAATAAATTTTGCTTTATTTTACCATGACATAACTAGCAAAAACACATATTATTTTGACTTACAGGTTACGGAAAGATAGGCCATCTCAAAATCAAGCTGTAGTATCTTTTATTTATTTTTAAATCGCTAGAATAAGGTAGTTTTTAAAAGCTAAACTAACGTTGTCCTCATTTGTGCCAGAGAATAATTGAATGAAATTACAATGATGTTTTCCTTTAGGTCTTAATCACTTCCCTCTATTGAAGAGGGTCGTTTTGCATATTGCTACGATCTCCATCGAAACGAGTTGGATTTAGGAATTTAAAACTAGCTTGCGTGACAGCTGAATACGAAATAAACATTCTCTCTTGTCGTTGGAAACCTGTCTATTCACTACAATGGCCTAAAAAAATAGTGCATTTCCCTCATGCAGGGGATTTATTCCTAACAACCACACACATTTGGTCCAGGTGTGGCCACGAACTCACACATCATCCTTAATCCTCTTCAAGACTGTGGAAAAAATTATCCTCCAATTCCTCGTTACGGAATAAATAAACGTTTATTTTGAAAACTCTGCCTTGTTGCGATTTAATTAGGGGAATTCTCCGACGACCCGAGAATGGTATAAACGAGGAGCTTATTAAAGGGCGAATGCATTTTCAATTACTCCGGAATGTTCGCCCAAATTCAATTACCTATTAAAGAGACGCGTTTTATGGATTTTTCTTCGGGAGCAGACCGACCGCGTCGAGTAATAGTCCAGCATTTATTCTTCTTCGTCTTTTAAAAGGAACGGAGCTCTTTATGTTGCCACTTTTTTATTGTAATTATTTCGATCGGAGGGAATAAATTTCGCGGTGGGTTACAATCGCCTATCGATTTGGAGAAGAATATATTAAAGCAGTAACCCCTTTCTTAATAAAGAGAAATGCAAATTTCCGTTATTATTTTTTACTTCTTCCCTTTTTTACGTAATTTAAAGAACAGGAAAATACCTTCGCGAATTTGAGAGAAATTTGTATTTTTATTTATATTAGAATTTTGTGGAGAAATTAATCGGATTTAGATTTTAATATACGTTGTGTTTAAGATATTCTTTTCTTAGGAATTATACTATTCTTTTGCTACGAAGTTCGTTAGCATGTCATGCTGTGTTGGATGGATTATAAAGCTGGCTTTTGTTGTTCTCGATTTCCTTTCTAAGAGTTAGAAATTTCATCGTAATATGTGCTGGATAATAATAAATTTTCATAATATTCGTAATTAACCACAGCAACTAATTTATCGCAATCACAACGTACTCTAAATTTTAAACTTCAAAGTTTGTTAAAAACAACTGAAATACTTCTAACAATTCTATTTGTTCTAAAAAAATTTAAAGTGTATAAGTTGGCAAAAAGGCTTAAAATAAATTTTTCTGAAAAGAAATAGAATATTTTCTGTAAAGAAATTTAGATTCTGAAAATTAACAACAATGTTTAAAATATAATTTCAACACCTCGAGAGGTTGTTTATTGTTTTTAGTAATCATATTTCGTATTCTAGTAAAAATCAACGCAGAGGAAAATATTTGTTTCAAGTATTGTGAACGAGTATCCAGTGAAATAAATGCATAACTACATCTTGAATAATTAAGTCTTTTCTTTATTAAACTAATTCACTGTATGTTTATTATTTTCGGTAAGCGGGTTTCGAGTCCAGTCAAAATGAAAAACATTGCTAGAGAGAAGTGTTTATTGTTAAGTTTCGTAAGCAAGTGATCACTGAAGTAATACGCTGAGTATACAACTGTCCATATGATGTTAAGTTAGAAGGAAATAATATCACAATAAAAAGTTTCCCTTATAGTTTTGCTTTGCCGTTTTGAATAGTTGATTTTAAATATTTTATGTTTTATATCAGAGATGGCGAAATTTGATATCAGCAATTGCCGCATTTTTAAATTCTGGAAAATTAAAATCCACAGGTAAATCACACTAGGTTTCACACACAGCGAGACAGATACACGAAAAAATTGTTATCGAAGTTCCAGTGAATAAACGAAATATCAGATGTAAATTTATGGTCTAATGATAACTATATAAGATCAATATGTGACTGCAGAGAACAATGAAAACATTTCATTAATCAACGAGAGCTGGTTCGATAAAAATCATACAAAAGTAAAAATAGTGTGTATATATATATATATACAATAAATATAATAAAAGGTTGTTAATTAATTTTAATACGAGCTGAGGTTAAAAACAATTGTGCAACCAATGCCGATGTTTTAATTAAGTTCTAATTCTGAAAATTTCCACGACAAAAGGAATGGAAGTTTTATCTGAAGACCAGCCGGATTCTTATATTTATTTTAAAGCGCAGTTCTTACAGTAATCTAGTATTTTGGTTTATTAGATTATGGCAAATGGAAGGATGCCTTCGTGGAGGATTTACTAAGGGAAACTGGCTCGTATTCACGTTACACATGGCGAAAACCACGAAAACGCCCAAGCAGGCAAAGCATTCACGAGATTCGAATCTTGGACCGAATTATCAGAGTTAAGAAACTTTACCATTCGGCGCCTGGTGGGCTCCAATAATTTATTATATTCTTTCTAGTAAGCCCCCGATTCTTTACCAAATCGAACAAGCGAACGCATGGAATTTGCTACGATATGATTTGCATGGGAATGAGAATGGTAGAATTAAAATGTACAGAATAAATCCAGCTTTAAAGTTGCATATGCATTTTGAAATTTGGCGATAAGATTAAACGAAATTAAATGATAAATAAAGATTGAAGGTGAATTAATTATTTTATCCTTTTATTTTGTAACATAACTGAAATTCTGTGCGACAAACGAGCAGTACAGTTAACAAATTAAAATTAACTCATGAAATTAATCAAAAACTTCATTCTACAGAATTTTTTGGGTAAAAAACATTGTTAAACATTGATAAACATTAATCAGCTGAATGCACTTGTAAAGTTTTATGTTAATTAACAAGTTACTTTGATTTGAATCTTTACTTTAACTTCCTCTTTCCTTAGTCTTCAGTAGAATGCGAATTAGTTGTTATGTATTTAAGCCGAGAGTTTAACATTTTAGAGTTGTAGCTTCTGGTAGCCTGATATTGCAGTTACACACTATCGCTAGTTTTGCCAAAGTTTTATCCGAGCTTTAGCCATCTTGGTAGCCGACATTTAAATGCAAGCCGTTAATTTTGAGAGCCGTAAATTATACTTGAGCCAGCTCAAGTAGTCAATTTTGTGTGTAGCCTCAGACTACGTTTTCTAAATTTGAATTTGACATCATTTTATAGTATTTTAAGTAACCGCAAGTAGCGGAGGTTTTCATGTAGCATAAACAATGCCTTTTATTGAGTTAAAGAGCAAAATAAAAAAGTTATTTCAATCTTGTTATGACTTTGCCATTGCTTCAGACATAGCAGAACCAGAACCCTACACGTTCACGCCACGCATATTTTTTTTATCTTAGCCTTATCTAATTAGAGGTATTTAATTTTAATTTTTGTATTTATTTTCTCGTGTTCATGAAAAGGTTTTAATTTCTAGCATGAATGTATTGTTGCATATTCGCAAACATTAAGTTGTAAAATGTGCATTAAGTTGTAAATTAAGTTGTTCTATGATTAGAGCATAGAATGTCTGACATATTTTATTTTCCATTTTATTCATTTAATAAATTAATTCTTAGTTTTTCTGTTCCTCTAGTGACCAAACGTTAAAGACTGCAGGATATTGGTGGTCCGTTCTGGGTTGGAATCTAGGCAAACGGGTTGTCTGCATGGTTGGTTATCGTGGTTTTGCCCATGTGTAACGTGAATACGAGCCACGTTTCTCTTAAGAAGTTCTCCATGATTGAACTTTACCTTTAGTGAGATAACCTTATGCGCTTTGCCGTACTCAAATCACCAACCACACTAAATCAGCCTTAACGTTATTATTAATTTGACACATTTCACTTTTCTGAAACCTGATGCAATCTCCTAAGTACGTACATACTTAATACATATACAAAAACACCCGTACATAAATACTTAAAGAACAGAAATTAAAAGTAAGAAATATCGATACTTCAACTACTACTATTCTATGAGTACTAAAATCTAACTCGTTTAAAAGTTTAGATGCTGATGTTCTGTACGAGGAACTGCTCTGGACGTTGAGGTAGTTAGTAATAGCTGACGGCAAATATTATTACTCCCGGGTTTGATCTGCAACAAGACATAGAAAGTTGTGAGAATTAGGTGTTCACGAAATGTCAACATCTAAAATCTGTCTGATTGAAAGATTTTAGAACAAATTAGTGGTTTTGGTCTCTGGAAAGCTTGTTGTCAAAGCTAGCGAGGAGTTCAAGCAGACAGCTCTCGTCTGCTTAGTCTAAATTAAGAATCTAATCTAACTGGCTGTCACAGTTGGAATACTTCAGAATTATTACTATGTATCATGGTTACCATAGTAATTATCATTATGTCAGCTATAACAGTTCGGATATATCGAATTTTAACGTTCCTGAAATCTTAGTTTACAGAGTCATAAACAAAATTCATGTAATTTTAAGAGTTTATGTACTGAATTCAGTATAAATGAAGTAGTTCTTAATCTTCGGTACCTTTAATAAGCTTTAACTGTTATTATCAAAATTCGTTATTCTAACTGCATTCGTCAGTTTATATATATATATACAGAGAGAGAGACAAATTGCCTTGCTTTTATTCCATTTTTTTAATGTGCTAGTAGTTTATACCTCCTGGATTGCTGAATATATATATATTACGTATTTATATACAGGGTTAGCATAAATGATTCATTCGTTTTGAAAAGGCTATATTTTCAAAAGTGTTTTAATGTACGCACATGAAAGATATATCAAAAGAACCACAAACTGCCCAATTTTATACACCCTCTACAAATATTCAGTATGTGTCCCTCTGGTGACACGACACACGTCTAGACGATAGTCGAGCTCATTCTACACATTTTCTAACATTTCATCTTATCAATTGACCAAATGTTCAGAATACCGGAAAAGCTGTGGGGAGATTTTGCGTCAACGGCTGCATTTCGAATCGTACTATGTGTAGCTCCTGCAATAGTTAAAGCTGGGGGATTACGCATGTTGACTAGATTTTTGCGTCAACACTGGAGGTTGAATATTTCGCCATCAAGATGATATTCAGCGATGAAGCAACGTTCCACTGATCCGAGAAACTTGGCGAAATAGCAAAAACAAAACTTGGTGAGTGTGTGGTTCTTTTCGTATATTTTTCATGTAAGTACCCGTAATATTTTTAAAAATACAGCCTTTTCAAAATGAATGAATCATTTATGCTAACCCTGTATATTATTAATATTCAAGTAATTGACATGTCTCGGGCTATCAGATTAGTTTTGGACAATTGTTTTGCAAATATCATTATAAAATACCTTAATTCTGGTGGTTTTCTGTTAAAAAATTAAGCATTTATTCTGATTTTACGAGATTGTAATTTGCCAAAGCATTGCTAGTTAGATTTTTACTGCTACATTAATAGAATTTTCGTTGAAACAGACCTTTCTTAATACTGCGTTGAGAGAATTCTTTATTGTTATAGTTAGGGAATATATTTTTTATGTATGCTTATCAGCAAAAAAAAAAGAAATAAAATTATTCCGTATCCTCAATTAATAATAGTAGTTAAGTGCAATTAGACAACTTAAAATTCATTATTAGTATTTTGTGGTTACCAACACTTTTTATTATCATTTTCTACAGAATATTGTAACTTCAGATGCAATCAAATTGAAACTTTTTTTAAAAACATTGTAGAGTCATTAAGTTATTTTGAAGCAGGATACAAAAATGTGCAGTGCCCTCGCCAGGACTCGAACCTGGACCTCATGAATTCGCTCCAAGTGTGCTACCGTTACACCACGAAGGCAGCATGGAAGGAGGGAGAAAATACCTTATATACTCCCCCTTTTAAAGGGCGACTGTGGATTAGGGGTACCATGGTGGTGACGAATTATTGCCCACCACATTTTTGTTCGGCCGCCATTGCAGTGTATTATTTTAAGCAGGAGACATGAAAAACGTGCAGTGCTCTTGAGACTCGAACCAGACGAATACGCACCGAGTGTGTTACGGTTGCATCACGAAGGCATGTTGGAAGGACGGAGAAAATACCTTATAACGTAATTATAAGGTATTTTATTAAGATGTTTATGTCTAAAGTTTGAATATTTCTCCCGCCTCCTTCGCATTCCTTCGTGGTGTAGTGGTCAGCACTGTGGGCGCGTATTCCACAGGACCGTGGTTCGAATGCTGGTGAAGGCGTTGCTCATTTTTCACATCTTCTGCTTCCAAAAGCCTAATGTCTCTACAAGTGGCTCCCGAACTAAAAAAGGTGGTGGATGATGATTCTCCACCACCGGGATCTGGCGAATGGGTGCCCTAATCGGGGAGTATATAAGGTATTTCTCCGCCTTCATCGCATGCCTTCGTACTGTAGTGGTCAGCACGCTGAGCGCGTATTCCAGAGGTCCGTTGTTCGAGTCCCGGCGAAAGCATTGCTCATTTTTCACATCTCCTGCTTCCAAATAGCCTAATGACTACAAAGTAATTTTCTTCTTTCCGAACGTGTGCCTTTGTGGTGTAATCGGAAGTACATCTGGTTAGCACTCGGTAGGTTCTGAGTTTGAATCCCAGCGAAGGCGTCAGCGATTTTTCATATTTCTCATCTTTAAAAGAATTTTAGTACAGGATCTGCGAATTTAGTTTAGCCAAGAGGAGAAGGGCTGCCATTAGCTGAAGCATTGGGCAGTTAAGATGATAGTGGAAATTTGTCCGTTTACGTCCGAATGATGATGGGGGGCGTATAAAAAATCGGGTCCAGCTCTCTTATAATCCTTTTATTCTGTCACCAAACTGTGGAAGGGACATTCACCTAGACTGTATTTTAAATGACAGCATGTCATTTATAAACCTCCATACCTTTTCTGGGATTATTACGTGGGTTCAATGATATGGCACCCGGCTTCGTTAACCCACTGACCAATCAGAGCGGCTAAGTCTAATGTAATGCAATGCGAAATGTGAAATAAACTATGGAGTTTCCAATATCAAAACAAAAATTTCATCCTAAATAAAAATTATAAGTGCACCTGTATAGAGTTGTTTTAAAGAGCAAATCTTAAAACCCCGCATTTAAACGTTTCGCAAGGCTTGTCAAGACGACGTTTAAACCCTTTACCTGCTGAAGTGAGTAAATCTCTGGTCCCATTGAGACTCACCCCATCTGAACCAGATCTTCGGGTATTTAGAGCTATCTCGTAACTCATCTTCCACCATCTTGCTGCCGTCCAAGAGAAGAAAGTTATCTTCCCCTCACCTGTTGCACCTCTCTCCTTGTTTTGGATCGATATCGCACACCTGCTCTACCCGGGAAACGCCGCTAATTTTAGATCCCAAACACTTGCATATTCATCCCTCCAGTTTGAGTAATGGACGCTGATTCTTTCCGGAGACGTTTATTGGGTCGCGACTCGATTGGTTTGTATGTTATAGCTCTTCGTTTCATAAAATGTAATGGAGGATCAGAGATAATTCCAGAAAATTTGAACTTGGAACAGTTGTCGGTGACAAACTGCTTTGTAATTTGTGTTCTTTTCTTTTTCCTCCAAACCTTGCAGGCTGTAATAATAAGAACTTTTGCCCCCCCCTTTTTTTTGTACGAATCTAAAATCCGCTAAGTTACATAAAATGTTGCAAAACATGTTAAGCATTTCACGCTTTTCTCGACACACCAATCCCCTGATGCCCATGTGCCCAGAGGGGTAAATTCTTAGTAAATGGTTTATTTGTTTTTCTAGTTGTATGTGCCAATCATTGCATTTTTTATTTTTTCCCACTTTTCAAGCATTTATTGCATTATTGATTTCATTTTTGCACTAGTATATTTATTCACAGTGGTTTATAGCTTAATTTATTAAGTGGTTTAGCTTTTTTTCATATTATTTACAGGGAATAATTGGATATTTGTTTTAGAACTACTAATTTTGTAGGTGAATGTCCAGCCAATTCGACGAAATCACAGAATGAATGTCAGTTCGTGTTTCCTTTACTGTGATGAGTCTATTCTTGTATTACGCTGGCATAAAGTTAAATGGTTTGAACGGCAAAGTTCAATGTGATCTTCACAGGTAGTTTGTGAGGGTTTGTCTTTATTAATAAAACGAAAACTGTCACTGCTTGGAGGAATCCATTTTAAAATTTAATGGAGTTCGTTCTGTGAACGTAATGAGGAAGGGGAATATTTCACGAATATTTTTTTAATTTTCAGAAGCTAGCGCTAAAACTTTAAGGAAAAAAACACGCAAGGGTTAAAAAATAGCGAGGCGAGGAAATACGGCACTAAATGTTAAAACTATACCCTTTCTCTATGTGATTTTCAAAGTTATGAAAAATGGTGGAAAAAAGGAAGGTGTCTGAAAACTGTATATAAAAAAAACAGTTCTTTAAAATCGTAACTAGCTACAATTTGCTGATTTAGTAAGAATAAGACCATAAAAGTGGAAATACAATTGTAAAATGCTCTGTTGTAGAACAATTTATTTCAGCATAGCGAATAGAATGCTGTCAGTATGACTGAAAAAGATTCTTTTGTAAATAATATTTTGAAAATCATTGATTTCATTCTTCACTTTGAATTTTTATTTTCTTTATATTTATACTAGCCGCTATGCGGCCAGCCTTTGTCTGGCTTTTAAATGTTCCGGAAACAAACTTCATATCCAAGTACCGCTCGCCAAACGTCCAGTATCCACGAGAAACATTAAATTTAAAAACTGAACAGAATTATCGCCATCATTTTTCCGTGTGGCAACAGTGCTGATATCAACAGCAATGGCAACAGTGATATATCAGCAACAATGGCTGCAGGCCATCGATTTGATGCGATTTCATCAAAAAACATAAAATAAAAAAAATCGAATTTTGAAAAAAAATCGCTTTGAGGTGCACTGGCTCTTATCTAGATGCAAGTATGTACGAAATTTCTTAGCCCTGGGTCTATTAACTTACGCGCAGAATGAACGAAAGACATACACACACAGACAGACTCTTCCTTTTATTATATATAGAGATATGATTCAAACTTCGATATACCTGCACATTCTAATAAAACGTTTAAATGCTATCAAGTGATATTTACTTAAAATCTGTTTATAATATCAAATAACTGAGTATATCTAAAATCTGCATACACAAGTACATTAAACTATATATAATATTATTTATATTGTGAGAAAAAATCGTTATTAAGTAGCATAATCGAATACTAGGGGAAAACGGTAGGAAAGTGTCGATGAATTTCGGTCATCGCATTTACATCTCCAGGCTTTTAGGATCTTCCCTTTCGTATTTCCAGACACATTTTAATAAGATGAAGAATCATTCATGTAATCAAGGCTCTACCATGCTTAAAAAATGGAAATACCAGTTAAAAAATAAGACACATCAATTAAATTCTAAACTAAACATATTTCGGGGTAGGAGAGAAGATATGTGCAGCTGTTAAAGCTTGCCAAGATTAACCTCAAACTCGCTGCCAAATTTCAGAAAGATGCTACCCCATTTGTGAAGGGAGGTTAACCTTCATCCTTTCCTGATTACCGTTTACTCTTTGGCGGGTTGATTTTATTTCCCTAATTGAGTGGTATCAGACCGACAGATCCTCTATTCTCCCTCTTCCTGTTCCCCTTCAGACAGGTGACTCCACGACACGTTTTCCATCAATTCTGTGTTATTCCCCAGGGTCTTCCACCCCCAGCATGACAGTCTTGTCATTTTGCTTCCCAACAGTCTTTCTTTGTTGACAGTTTTCAGAGATGCCCCCGAATACTGGAATACTCTTCAAAAAGTTCGAAAATGCAAGCATTTTAAAGAATCTTTTTTATACTTTTCGTTAAATTAATGTGGAAAAATATCAAGAAATATATAAATAGCTCTTTTCGCAACATTTTAATTAGAAAAATGCAAAGTTTTTTTATGAACTGTTTATAATATCTTTAATGCAGAAGTTCATTTATGAGTTGTTCATAACATTTCTGGAAATTATTTGCTAGTGCTGTACCCCTAATATTCGGAAGGCTTCTGTAATTGGAAGTGAACAGACCGCTGTAAAATTTTAAATTAATTCATAATACAACCTTATTTGGTTTCAGATCTTTTCCGGAAATTCTTTTATAAAGGGAAAAGAAAACATTATGTAGTTTGTTTCCTTTTAAATGTCTAATCGCCCTCAAAAACAATAGAGTTATTGAAAATCTATGTCGAACTAAGGCTGCTTTTTTGCCTAATTTTAAATGACTGAGTGAAATGGCAGCCCCGCTGTTTGAAGGTTTGTCTCCCACTTAACGAAATTTCTGTATCACTCGGCAACTTTTATTCAACTGTCAACTCTATTTTGACCTTATAGGGCAAATTCATCTTTTATTTGGTGATTTTACTACATTTAAAAAATTTATTCTAGAATAGTTTGATCATACTGACCGAATTTTTGATCACAATAAAGATGCATTCTCTATGTTTTCGTATGCAAACTGGCGGGACTTCGGCAAATCGATAACAATATCCGAATCATAACATTAATCGTGATCACAGCAAACGGCATGTACTATAAAGCGATCTTTGCCTACATATTTATATCCTAAAACCAAACATGATTTAAATCCTAATAAACAAATAGAAATGTAGGTCGATTAATTAACTATCCATTCTATTGACCTGTGTAGATTATCATATTGCAAACGAAGTTATAATTGCAGTCAGGGAGAAAGACAGCAGCTCTAAGTTACCCAACGTGTACTTTACTTATGGGATTTTACTATGTATAGTTCATACTTAATTTTTCTTTCACCAAGGTAAATAGGAGGAGCTATTAATTCATGATCAGTGTGTAATACATGCAGCGTTTATGCTTATTATTAAAAGTTATGAATATATGGAGTAGCTTATCTGTCTAGTTCGATTTATGGAATTTGTTTTGCATCACAGTTGAAATTTGCGTTGCTTGATGACGTATAAATACTAGCCATTGTGTATAACATGAACAATTTTCGAATCTGTCCTATCGTCAGCTGACATTAAGCGAATAAGTAGCAAATAGACAACATTTCACTTTTATATAATAAGTCTGCAAATGACTAAAATATTTTCAGAGATTAAATATGAAAACAAAAAGACTAAACATATGAGCATATACTGTGTAACTGGGAAGAAAAACGTATAATGTTTATTATTGGTACAGATTACTAACGAGCTTAAAAAATAGTATTTCCTTTAGAAAATAAATTTTGCATTGTTCCCTATGTAAAAGCAAATTCATCATTTGCATTTCAAAGTGCTTGTAAAATTTATTTTTGTAAGCATCTACTTCTAAGAACATTGATACACATTGGTTTCATCTTTGAAATGCCACTGACATGATTGAATTGTTGAATTTCAGTGAAATATATAGAAAAATATTGATCCTGGACGTGTGTGTACGAGATTATAGGATTAGATTAATGAATCACAACGCAGTTCGCATAGATCTAGAGTAATGTTAATTACAAATGTATAACTATAATACTTAATGTTGTATAAAAATATGGAAAACATTTTGGAAACCCAGTGCATTGGTATAAACACAGATTTAAGCTGTTTATGCTCTAAATCATCTCGTAATCATAAATCTTGCTGTGCTGTACCTCTGCCATGTTTTTTTAATTGTTTTGCGTTGTATTAAATATCTGGCGTTGTGATAAATATGTAAAGTTTTTTGGGTACCCCGCTTATGACATGAGATTTTTAGGGGGAAAATGTAACGTATTCTGACTTCTTTTTGTAGAGAATATTTAATATCAAAGGCTATTTAAAAGTATTTTATTCCGTATCGAGGTCTTTTTGTTATAATGCACTGGTTTGAAACTAAATTTAAACTCACATTATACTGAAAATTTTTACAAATGAAAAATCAAGTATTCTAACAACGGAAGAACGTGTATGTTTAATCAAATTAATGAACATAAAAAACCTTTTTTCTATTATTCAGTGAATAAATTATGCAAATAGAAAAGAACAAACAAAGCAGAAAAGGGAAGTAAATAATACATAAATTGTAAATATGCGTGATCATTAGTATTTCTATATTTATGCATGGAAATTAAAATGACACTATGTCCTGTTTGCATGTAAGTTTATTTGCTTATTACGCATGTAAAGTGTGTATTCCTTATAACGTGATTTTTAAAACATTTTCAAAATTTATACATGCTTCCCTTAATATTTTTTCTGTGACACTGCACATTTGACGACATATAATTGCGTGGTTTTAACGAGCTCCATTATTTCTTCCCTTTGATTTTTAAAAAATCGTTGCTTTGTAAAAAAGATAACTTTATTTGAATATTTTTTTAATCTATATAAATTTCAATAAAAGTGGTATATCACTGAGTGTTAAATTAAGAAAGTACTGTACATCAGAGCGCTAAATTAAATTATGTTAAATTGCAGCGTTAAATCAAGACAGTCCTGTAAGTTATGAAAGTGAATACGCTCTAAGATCGTGCACTCATAAGTCTGTAATGAGTAGAACTAATATATAATGTTTAATTTTAATTGTACCGATGATACAAAAAGGAATTTCTTTCAAATCCTGTTCGAATTATCGGAACAGTAACTTTAAACAGCATTTTTAGTTCCTAGCATGCTACTACTTCACCAAAACACTTTTTCTTCTTTGTCTGTAATTCCGTTTTCCTTGCATAGTACTTCATGCTGTGCAGAGTAGCCCATCAACTCCCGCGCAAACTTGATATCCATTCCGCACTTCGATTAACAGCTACACGCACGGACATGTCGAGAAACACTCTTAAGCACGGCTGCCATCTGTAGAACATGGGACCGGACATGTAAACTCCACTGAGAGTTCATTAGCATGCACGAGTTTCGATATACCAGGCAATTTAGTGCCATTCCTTTGTTAATGGGGTATTTAGTTGCACACTCACCACTCAGCTAGGGGACGGTTGTGCGAGAATATATGGGTATACAATTAAATTAAATTTCGTGCATAGGATTTGGCGCCTGGGTTTGTTGAGTTATTATAAGTGATGTCTTTCTTGAAAGGTGTGTATGGTTGTATATTTAGAGAGTGATTCAGAACACCTGTGGTAAATATAGTATTCAGTGGGCATATACATATTCATGAAAAGCACGAATGCAGAATATTAAAGAAACAAAAATTTTGTTTCGTTTCTAGAGAATTCTGGTGATCATACTGTACACAACTTCAATAAATCACTTACAGTATGTCTCTGATTACGGATATTTTAAGTTGTAAATAATGTTTAGAATTTTGAATGGAAAAGATATGAAAAATGCAGTTTTTTCCCCCTGAAGCTTCCAAGTTGTGAATTTGAAAAATTTCCATAAGTGATTTTTAGCTTAAAGCAGATTTTTCGAATTAGCAATGTGCATTTATGAAAACTGTGGGAAATAATTTGACCCAGTGTCAAAATGAATCACTGATGCCATATATGCTGCTAATTACCATAACATTAATATCGTCACTTTTCACAGTAAAAAAATAGATTTGCCAATGTAGCAATTTTGTACTTCCCCATTCCTCTAAATAACAAATCTCTGAACGCAGATTGCTTCCTTTGGTGGTGTTTAATGATGCATGTCCATTGCATTTCAAATGAAGTTCTTTTAAACCAGTGTAATTCACTATAACGAAGGAATCAAACAATAAGCAGTGCAGTTTACGGGGGGTGGGAAAATACATATCTGTGGTTAAAGGTTTGCTGCTTAAAACATGCAAGTGATGCACAGGCCTTTAGATCAAAAGTAAATGTTCAAAAATCGCCCGAACGCGTAATTTTATTTAAATATAAGGCGAAAATAAATTTTAGTAATGCTGAGTGATAAATTATAAAGATAAATTTTGGAAAAAACACGAAAATTGAAAAAAAAGGACTCTTCGGCTGTCTCTGACTTAAACAGTCCTTATCACAATACAAAGTAGATTTTTTACAGCCACAATAAGTTATTTGTTGGCTTCATTAGATGAGTCAAGAGTCGGTACTGCGACTTCGCAGAAGTTTTCTTATTCCATACAGGAAAACAACTCTTGAAACTTCTGTGCTGCTTTTCTCGTTTTTAGCGTTTTTTCTCTCGGTAATAGCATATTGTTCAATACCATGATGGTCTTATACTCTTGGTCAAAACCGTCATAGGAATCGCACACACTTCGTAGGAACAGATGGTATAGAAATTTCGAACGCGAATGTACTAAATACGAGTATTACCTTTGGCTACGAAAATCGTCGTAGAATCAAGGAGAAGAAGGTGTTATAACTGCTGCAGGCTATATAGTACAGCTTAATGACGTCATTTCCTAGCACCGAAGCCCTGAAAAATGCTTGAAACAATAAAGGGAAATTAGATTTTACTCTTTCTAACAAACAAGAAAATGCTAATTTCTAATAACATATAATGAAAAAATAAATTTTAGCTTAGGAATTTTAGGTGGAGATTTTTTTAAATACAAAATGTTTTGAATTTTCTGACAGGTCAGATCATGTTAAGTTATTTGAATAGGGAAAACAAGAACTATATGCCTAAAAAGAGGTGTTCCTTTGTCAAAAACTTTCAAAGAGTAACTGGCTCGCATTCACCTTATGAATGAGAAAAACCACGGAAAACATCCATTAAACTAACCCGTTAATTTGAGTTCTAACCCGGTCGAACTATCAATACAAAGCAGTCTTAACTAGTCGGCCATTGATAGGGCGAAATTTCTGAGTATGAAATTATATTTAAATTTTATTTCATCATTGAAAAGCTATTTATTTGGTTTGAAGGTAAAACTTTCTAATGCAAAATTCTATGATTTTTATAAAATAATTGCTGTTGTAAGAAGTACGAATAAGAAGACACTGTTCAACCTTCGAAATACTTTTTCTATTCGAATTAATTTCATTTAGTCCGTCTTTAATGGTATTTTTTGTGCAACGTATGCATCTTTGTCTGTATATATTCATTTATAATTGTTTATAGAATTTTGTATTTTTACCAAAATACATTATTTATATTTTCGTTCCTTGTTCTGGATGCTTTTTTGTTGCCTTCTCACGCCTTAATAATAAGGATTATTACAAAAAATAAGATTGCAGATTCCTTTAAATAAAAACATAGTGATTCTTGTCAGCTAACCATCGATATATTTGTATTCGAACAGCGAGTTCAAAATTATTCAAAAAAACAAAAAAGGCGGTTTTTACCAATCTAGAGTAACAAAATAAAAGGAAGAGAGATCAACTGTATAATAAACAATTGAATCCAAAATGTAAACACAACATACTCCCACCTTGAGTTGTTTGAAAACAACTTAATACAACTTTTAAAATAAAAGAAATAAAATTAATTCAAAATTACAATTTATCAGAAAGTTTCATAATACGTCCATTCCTAATACACACACGTGATAACTGTTGAATATCATCAAGGAAACCTTCTGATAATCGTCCTTTAGTTGACTGGTATGCAGAAGGGAATTTTAATGGTTTTTGAATCTTCCCTACCCATTTGGAAGGTGCTTTTAAAGGGATGATTCATTGAACCAAGAATATATGAGAAATGTTGCTTTATTATTTGATCACTACATTGCTGACAATACAATCTTTTCCAAGTCAGATGTAATATATAATATTGTGATAGAACTGAAGCAATCCACTTGGAATACGAGTATTTGCTCAAATTGTTTTAATTTTGTAACTCATTTAATTGAATAATTTTTAATAATAAACGAAAGGAATGCTCTGCAGTCAAGAAAACGATTGAACTGTTGCCATTAAATGAATTAAAAATTTTCCTCAGCTACATATTTCATTTTAAAATAAATACATATATTTCGTTGTAAAACCAGACAGGCTTTTAATTGCATCTTTGAGACGCGTTTGACAATATATTCATATATATCTACTATGAAATAATGTCAACATCCCCATGGTCATATTTTAGTGAGCATCGGATCATTTTAAGTTTGGTGTTTCCTTTACGAAGCAGTCTTATATCTCTTTATTAAAATTTATGAGATTTTAATTCTCCCCAGAGATGAAATAATCCATCTTGCCAAGCACCTATTAATTCAGAGATCTCCTCAAAGTAAGCAGACACGAGCTGAAAGTTTCTGGCTTTTCTGGTGTTTTAAAAATGGACGCCTTTCGACCTTTTCCATCTTAGACGCCGACTGCGCTGTGTCGCTAAATGCCGCTTGTTTGCACGAAGCATATCATTTATCAAGTTGCTTAAATGAGTCGTTATCGCACGGAATCCATTACAAGAGAAGCCAGCTCAATGGCCACCGCTTTCACGCTTTGGCGCTTTAACCGGCTTCAGAGTTTTGTTTACGCTTCGCGCTCATATTTGGATCGCCGCTGAGGTCGCTGTGATCTAACATCCCGGGTAATGGAGGATGTTAACAGCCACGAAATCAGCTCTGCAATTAAGGGGACTAATTTATCTCCCTCTGTTCTGTTGTCTCGTGCCTCCACTACCCACCTCCTCACACAGAAACTAAGTAACTTTGCTAGGATAGTTTAGTTGCAAATGGAAAGCTAGTTTACCATGGGAAATCCGACTCGCGTTCTGTGCGAATTCAATGCATTGTTTTATATTGCATCTTGAAACGTTGTATTTAATGTAGATTTATGCATATTATGCAATTTATATTGTCCGTGTGGTAGAATGTAATGATCAGAGAAGTATACTTTCGGTATAAAATAATGTGTATTTGTATATTATGACTGTAACGAGAAGCTGTTAATGATTACAGAAGCATCTTATCTTTCTTTTAGTCTGAAAAATAAGTTTCTAATATAGCGTTTCTCGATATACCGCTGTGTCATATATCACACGGGTATTGCTCAAAACCACGTAAATAAGCAGACCACGTAAATAAGCAGAAACCACGTAATAAAACACGTAAATAAGCAGAAAGACATAGAAAGAAGTTTAATTCAAGCATTAAACTTTTTCTATGTCTTTCTATTCTTCCTGTAATGTAAAAAAGGTAACTTCTCATTCTTTGGATTCCACATCTATTCAGAAAAGCATTAGTAGTTACTTATGGAGAAGAACATTTTTGTCTATTAAATAAAGATTTGCATTCTTATTATGTAAGCATTTTATAACATTTTGCGAAATATTTTTTTTTTTGGTTTACTTGTGAATATTAATTTATCTTCCTCTCCTAGCTGCATAATTTAATCTTTTTCGTTTCCACATATTTCTGTATCTTGTAGAGTAATTAGATTTTTTTTGAAGCAGGAAATATGAAAATTGTGCAATGCCCTCACCGGGACTCGAACCTGGACCTCTCGAATACGCGCCGAGTATGCTGTCATCACACCATGAAGGCATACTGGAAGGAAGGAGAAAATATATACGCCCCCTTTTAAAGAGTGACTGATAATTAGGAGACGAATGCCACTGTAGATTCATTAAGCTATTTTAAGTAGAAGATGAGGAAAATGTGCAATGCTGTCGCCAAGACTTGAACCTGGATCTCTCCAATACTCGCCAATGATACCATTTTAGTTTGGCAAGCGGGTTATCGCTTCATCTAAACGTTGTAGGGCCGAGTTACACGGAGGTCGAAACAATCTTTTTATTAAATCTCTAAATGACTGGAAAACACAACTTGTGCGTACAAATAAACTCGGCCACTTGTAGGTATTTAAAATAACATAACTTAAGTTTCATGGTTAAATGTGATGTAGTAGCTGGACTGCATAAAGTGATCCATTTAAGCTGGCTTAATATTTTAATGGTGCGTTTTAACATTGGCGAGAGAAATGGTTAAAGCCAGGATATTCACTGGCAGAGCGGAGCAATTTAACGTAAGGCGACGCTGTCAAAAGCTCTAACCCTAAAAATTCAAAACCCTCAACTTAAATACGCTGCCCATTAATTTGTATACTAATGAAGACTATGGAAAAGGAGGTGTCATAGTAAAGTTTTAAATTATAATGACTGGTTAATTAGCATAAAATATTCTACAAACTGAGGATTTATTTGTTAATTAAACTGGATTCCAGTTTTAACTAAACTGGATCCCATCAAAAAATTAATTCACTCATAATATTACACTCAAGTCGCCAAATAAACTTTCACCGTTTTCATGCATTATGTAAAATGTTAAGAATGTAATTGTTTTTAGCAAATACCTGTAAAATTCACCTGCTTCTTTAAGAATGTAAGTGAATAAGGTAGTTACATTCGTTGATAGTCATTTTCTGTTAAGACTATCACCGCCATGGGAGACCAAACTCATGAAGAGGTGTGGGTGGTCTTACGAAGATTTCACTATATTTGATGTTTTTAATTGGAAAAATTCCATTCACATTTATTTTAACGCACGTAATGAATTCCTTTTCGGCATCAACATTCTTGTCATACCAAGGAAATATTTTATTTTTCAGAAAGCTTAAACATGCTAGTATAAAATGAAAAATGCAGAACTGAATAGACATTCTTCGCAGTATTATAAAGCATTCTCTTCTTTCATAAATCTCCAGCAGTATTAGGGAAACAAATTTAAGAGTCTAGCTGTTGATTTTGCTCATAACATTGCAATTCAAGAATAATTTGAAAGCATTTTTCTACTAATTAAAATATAGAACAAAAAAAAACAGAGCGCGATTCGATTAAAAAATAGTCCTTATCATTCTAAAAGCTGAGCAAAAAATTATCATTTCAATTTATCTCGATTTGATTCTGTTGTTGCATAAGTTATGTGGTATTCCTTTATACTCCGAAATGCGGTATATTATCGGAAATTAGTCCTTTTAAAATTTTCCTAAACTACTGTTATGCACTCTGGTTTTTGTTGTATACGTTGTAAACAAAATTAAGTTCCAGAATCTTGGTCAATTGTAATGATGAGCAAATTATTTTGCTATTCCTTTTAAAGAAATATGCTAAGTTATTTTTATTGAAAGTATTTTAATTGAAGATGCATAAAAAACTAAAATATACTTCAATCATTGAAAAGATTAATATTTTATGATGTAAGTACATAATACATACTGTTCAAAACCTCTTTTGTTAATTACATACTAATTCTTACTTCAAATCCCTTTATTCTGCTAAACTGGAATTAACGGCTATGATTAGGAACATCCAATGTCACGGTGACTTATTGGCTGCACCAGAAATAAGAATTTGCGAAGCAACTAAATATCCATAGAACTAAAATTTATTAATTCTACAGTTTGTGTTTCAGCATAAAGATAATGTAGAGAACGAAATTGTCGCTACTAGCAACATCAAAACTTGAAATAGACTAACTTCGGATATGATGCATAAAATTCAGTAACTGCTGGACTCAAGATAATGACTGGCGACACAAAATTCAGTGACAGGGGGACACAAGCAGACACGTAGAATTTTACACTACCAAACTAAATAGCTACCCATGTAGAACATCTCTAAACTCACTCACTGCCAGCAGGACACGGACAACTTACCTCATAACGAGCGTTTCAATCAAGAATCAGCTACAGCCAGTGATTGAACAGCAACATGAGTTTCACTAAAGGGAGTGCAGTATTTAATTCTGTTTATGCGTAAGTGACATGAGGATAAACATGCTTGCATAAATAAATTGCGACGGAAGCGGAGAAGGTGCAGGATAGTATACAATATAATACATTACCCTTAATAAAATCAAAATATTTATCACAAGGTTAATTATGTAATTATGTTGTGACAGTGTATCTAATTATAAAAATATAAGTTAGCTACATTATATAACATTATAAATATTTTGCTGCTGATATATTTTTAATTTTTAAAGAATTATAATATATTATTTATAAATCTTTAGATTTTTATACTTATAAACAGTTCAAAGTTTGTAATTTAGAAGCCAAAAATGAAAATGAGGAGTTAAATTACTTGGCAATAAATATATCGGTTTTTAAATTGTTCTGAAATTTAAAAACTAGTTACAAACATTTTTAAAATCAGAATAATGGACTATTAAATACAAAATGCGACGATCAGTTATTTTTTCATGGCAAGCTGCACGTATTCGTAATAATAAGATTCAATTTTCAAACGTAGCCTATAACTGATTCAATTTAAATCGAGGAAATCCGAAACATAATGTGAATAATCCTTTCTCTGAAAAAAGGACGAGGGACGAATTTACTAGAATAAAATACTGGATTTATACAATTATTTAATGCTCTTTCGGAGCTTCATAAATCGCTCGTGAATTTAAGTGAGAAATATTTTATTTTTACCACTTGTTACTCCGGAATTTTTTAAAAAATTTTATAAAGAGTTTTATTTTTATCTTTACTTTGTTAGCATGAATAAGAGATACGATTAGTTTTCCTTTATTCAGAATTCAAAAGTCTATTCAGAAACTCCTAACAGCATCAACGTCTTACTATTAAATTAAGTTTAAATCCCTATAGTATATTATTATATTCGTATAATACAAAGAGAAGAAATATCTGTCACTCTCTTTTCCTGGCTTAAAATGCAAAAGCTCATTGGATTATTTGCTGTAAACGCAATTCGATGATAAGTAAAGCTCCAGATGGCTAAAACTAAATATGTTGTTCCTAGAATAATTTTTTCATCAACAGAAAGAAATGGGAGACAGAAGGTTATAAACTGATATTGCAAATTAGATTTTATTACAAAATTTCAGCCCATGGTAAAGCAATAACTCATTATTTTTTATTGTTACACCGTTCTTTTAAAAAGCATGAATTTAAATTTATTTTGCAAATAATCAGTGACCAATACTTTTTTTTATTTCTGATATTAAGAAAATTTTCAGCAACATAATTTTTGTACTTTAATTACAATTTTTGCTGAAATCTTACAAATTCTCACTGGTTTTTAATTTTTTTTAAATTATAACACTACATTGCATATCGCTGCAGCAGATGTGAGTTAAATATCTAAACACAATACTCTTATTTGCATTTGCACAGTGTTTATTCTTGATTTTCTGAATAAACATTCGGAGTAAAGAAAGAGTAACTGTTAGTAAAGCTCTAAAACAATTACACTCAATTACAGTCTGTGAAGAAAATATACTTTGCGAGTAGAATTATGAAGTTTCTTTGATGTCGAGAAATTGAAGATATGTGCAATGTCTTCGCCGGGATTTAAACACGGGACTTCCAGTTGCTAAGCAGACTTGCTATTCAGTCACACCACGAATATACGTAATAAAGGGCAAGTGGGAATGAGAGGACCCAATTGCCAAAAGCTGTTGGTAACGAATTATAGTTAACCACTTTTAGTTATGGCGCCATTTGTAACTTTATTAGGTTTCTTTCGATGTCAGGAAACAGAAGGGATGTGGAGTTCCCTCGCCTAAACTCGAACACCGGACCTTCTGATTGCTAGCCTTACGTGCTATCTATCCACTTACATCACGAAGGCTCGCGATAAAAAGGAAGAAAACATCTTATAAGGAATTATTGCATTTCTCCGCGTATGTTTCTGTCATGTAAGTGTTTATTACGTTCAAATAATAGTGAAAACATCGATAATCTAAAATCCGACGTAGGCATAGCTGATTTTTCAAGTTTTGTGCTCTGAAAACCCTAACACTGAAAAGCCGAATTTTTGTCGTGGCTTTCCTTTTAATTACATTTTTTCGTAACAAATGTAAGGGAAGTTTCTCCTCACTTTACCGCTTGCTTTTGTGGTGGAACTGGGAAACGTTAGCGTCGGGAGATTGGGAGTTTGAATCCTGCCGAGAACATTGGTGATTTGTTATGTTTCCTGGTTTGGTAATTATCTAATCACGCTAAACGATGATGTTATAAATTCATGGTTTCAGCTTGGTGCTTATGGCACATATCATCAGTACAATTTTGTATTTCGACTAAAATGTTTTGGCGAGTTGTCTTACCTGTGTTCTGCCGTCTTTAGACCATTGCTGCTGCACAAAATAATTAAACACACATGCTTTATTTAAGTGATAGTTTCTCAAATGAATAAAAAACTAATTTTTCTTTCGTAATGTAAGTAAATGCTTTTAAACTTTCTTTTTAACTAAATGTTTCACTTACTGTTTCTGCTGGTTTCTGCAAACAGAGAGAGAAATTCTAATGGCACGTCATCCGTAGCTGACTGAGCATTCAAATCGCTTTTCGAGCGTTGGTATCTAAATTTAACATTTCAGGTACTGGTTAATCCCGATCATCCATTCTCATAAAGTATTCTTGACAGCAGATGGCTGGCTTTAATGCCGAATTTATACTTAATCGGATTACGTTACAAGAGCTTTGAGTGACGGCTGTCTGAACGTGCTTAGAGGCTGCAGTCTCGATGAGAAATCCCACAGCGTAGAATATTTCGAGTTGAGATATTTATGTACTTCTGTCGACTGGTTCAGTGAAATGGAGCTTTTGCTTCTGAATTTGCTCGTAAGTAAGGTAAAGGAGTAAGGGAAATTGAGAATAAAGAGTTTGTTTTTGTGAAAGACGTATTTTGCATGTTATTGAATACTAGTAACTATGACTGTTAAACATAAAACGTTTTGCTGATGAATTTTTTCAATTTCGTAAACAATAAAATGCAAAATTCTAAAGGATTTATAAACTGATAATATGTATATTTTGGCTTTATTCTGGATAACTTGCAAAAGTATCTGACTCGATCTAGAATTTTCAAATAAAAATGTGAATTTAAAAACAAACAAAACAATGTAATGAGAAAAGGATTAGTAAAAAAATCGTATTACGCTACATCAAAAATAGGTGTGAGTGTGGAAATGTAAGTAGTTTTCAAAATGTAATTTACTTTTTGTTCTCTAAACTTCATTGAACACAATTTTGCCATTAAAAAACTGATGACGGAAATCAATATCTTGATTGTAGTGTTGTTAGAAAAAAAATGAAATAAGCAATTTCTAGTGATTCAAAAGATTTTAATAAAATCATTAGGTTACTTTCTCGAAATGCATAAGCATACGCAATTATCTTGATTTTAATTTTCTATGAATATTGTGTTGATATATCTTTAGTTTTGTCTTTTCATTTTCTAACATGAAAATGAAATCTGTTTGTTATTTTCAGCGAATTTTAATTATTTTCTGCTTATGTGTGTATGTAATTAATTTAAATAAATTAAAAATTAGGTTCAAATAAATTTCAAACTAATTAAGGGCCTTAATCTGCAGTAATTCAATCGTAAGGATTAATATTAGCAAAATCTAAACACATTCAAATACCATCTTCTGTTTGGCAAAATAGAAGTGAATCAGTATAAAATATTTCCGGAAAACTGCGAAATGTACAAACAAATTACTGCATCAATTAACGCAAGGAAAACCAATTTTTAAACTAAAAAACAAATTTCTATGGAAGATTAAAGTTCAAAACATAAACAAACTAACAACAGACAAAAAAATCCTTATGATTTTTTATTTTTATTTTATTTTTTATCTGGTTTTTAAATTTTCATGGTTTTTATTTATTTGATCATTTTAAAATTCAATGATTTGTATTTGTTTTGAATCATAATTTGATTTACGTGGAAATTTGTCAAAAAAATCGGTATGTATGCTTTCTCAACAGTTGCGATTTTAGAAATAATTTGGTGTGTACCATCATTAAGTAACTTCAGAGTTCCTTTATTGATTCTAAAATTTTCCACTTTTTAGTGTTCTGTTAAATTATGGGCAACACAATGAGAGTTTTTTCATATGCTGTTCTTCATGAATCATTTTATGTATGCTTTCGAATACAATGTTAGATTCTTTCTATATCATTTAGTAGGTACAGCGATTATCATTAATTAACACTTTTCACATGACTGACACATTTTCTGGACAGCTTGTAAAGATCTTCCCATATCTTCTTCACCCAGAACAGAGTTTGGACCTCCAATAAATTCTGTAAATCTTCTGAATACAATAATAACACGAGATGGAGCTTCATTTCCGTATGCTAATGGTAAACTTTGAAGGCATCCTTCGTGATTTAGCTTCTAAAATAAAATAAAATTACGAAGGTTAAAAAATCACGAAGTATTTTAAAAACACAGAAAATGATAGCACGGTAATGCTATCGCGTCGATTCCATTTTCCTTTCTGTCAAAATTTTTTCTATGATAGATTAAAAACAATTGTAGCCACACATAATCGTTGCGGACGTAAAGAGTTCAGATTTATATATTTAACAAATCATTTTAACGCATATTGCTGTCTACTTCTGTCTCAAAAATCGCAGATTTACCGTACAAATTGTAATTTTTGATACGAAGACTTTACAACCAAGATTCACCAGTTATTTCAAAATAACTACTATTACGCTGAATATTATGGTACTCAAAATACACTTTTTTCCCACTTTATTTAACGATAGGAATATTAAGATACGTTTTATTATCAAGCATAGCATATTCTGGTGTATTATAAAGACAAAATAGCGTTACATTCTCCTTAGCTCTGTTGTATGGGAATTTTAATGCAGTAGAATAATATCTTTCTTTCTATAAGAAGACAAAAGTGTCTTAAAATGGACTATTTGGCTTGCGGTCCAAAACATCCATAACTGCATGAAATCTCCCCAAGCATAAAAACCAATGATATTCGTGCCCTAAAAATTTCGAAACAGCAACCATCTATAACAAACTTCGGCTTTTGCAATTACCTTCGCTATATTTAACTTTGCTTTTTTTATTTTTGTGGAAGATAAAAGTGTATTTAAAGTGACTTAATGCGGTCTATATTTTGCCTGTCTTATCCAAGCATTGATTTTCAGCGTCCTCTTCCCCTACTTCTTATATTGCCGGCTCATAAATACGAGCATTTTCTGCCCATTTTTATGGAGTATTTGGACTTTTCTAACCGTGGCGCTTTCATTAAAAACTTTCGTGCTCTCGTGTGCGATAGAATTTTCTAAAAATAAATAAGCAGTAAGAATTTTTTTTCTTTTCCTTACGAGAAACATTTCCGACGTTTTTTCTCTTATGACTCTAAAGATTTTTACCTCCCCTTCTTTAATAACTTTTTTTTTTAATTTTCTGGTCGCCGAAAATTTTTATGATATTGCGGTTCGTGGTGATATTAGTTTTTAAATATCATTCGAAGACTTCCCGTAGATAGTTCGCGATGCTGTTTAAACTGCTTGTGGTACGCATTTCTAAAGTAGGGGACCTTGCATCCATTGCGAAAAATCAAATAGTATACATTCAGATTTTACTGAAATTATGTTTTTAGTATTATTACTAATATGGTATAGATTTTTAAATGGTAGACAGATAAACTGCATGCGAATATAAATTAAAATTTTGGTTTTATACATGATGTAGTACAATACTGCTGATAGATTTCAAAATAAAAACAAAACTGCAATTTTCAACTGAATTCAGTAAACTGTATTACATCTTAATAATGAACATACTAAATAAATAAATATACGTTTGCAAGGGAAACAGCATATTCCTCACAGATGGTTATTCCATTTGATTACATGTTCAATATAACAGCTGTAACAATGTAGGATTTCTTGAAATGAAAGCATGAGTGTTTGCAATGACTATTGTAATAGAGAGCATTATTTATGTTAACGCAGAACTCGAAAATATCAAGTCATAATTCGATTATACAAGGTCCGTAATATATATGTATATGTAAAATATAAAAAATACGATGGCAACTTATAATTAACTTTCCGCAATTTCAGGATCTTTCCCCTAGACCAATAACATTGTGGCATGTTATAAAACTGCTAGTATAAATACTGAATATGCGCCATTTATCGTCAGACTGCTTTCTTCTACCGCTTCGACAAGACCCTGCTGCTGCTCATCCCATCATTCTTCCCTTCATCCCATCATTCTTCCCTTTGTTAGAGCAGTTGTGACGTAGAACGTCTAAATTTAATGTTAGTTAGGTTAAATCATTATTTAATATGTAATTTGGAGAATTTCATCTAAAAAATGATCTGTTATGAGAATTGAATAACGATAGGGAAATTAAAAAGCTAAACCTTTCTTTGTCGTCATTTTGCAGCCTTCTACTTAGCCGCAACAACGCCCGGACTCTGATGTAGTTATATCGCCAAGCTTTGTCATTCCTGTGCTTACCTTCCCAAATATTACACACACACACATATATATATATATGCGTTTTATATTTTTTTTGTGTGTTTAGTACAGAACTTAATGGCCAGACACACAGTACAATAACTTGAACTTGTTGCTTGAACAACACTAGTCAATTCGTCCAAGCTAATTCCTGCACTTGCTGTTGTAATTTCTTGAAGAAGGACCTTCAACCAAGCCGATTTCTTATGCTGCACCGTGTCTTTCAAGGTATCCATTTGATTCACTATCATACGTTATAGTCATATATTGCAGCGGTGAGAGTATCGGCATACGTTAAGCAAATACCATCCTCCATACTGTAACGATAATTCAATACAACTTCTAAACCAGTACTCAGATACCATTTGATAAAGTGTGTGTTCATTTTCTCTGACGGACTTTGTACTTAAATATAAATAGGCACAAAAAGTTTTTGCTTCTAAAGAAGGACCTCTTATTTATTTACACTCTCGCCAAGATGAATACGAAGCTCATCAGACAACTATACATCGTTAAAATGTTAGCTATTTGGCGAGATTTCCATAAAATCTTGCATATTACTTGAAAGTTTGAAAGACATTCGATGGTTAAAAATGTTTCATGTAAACATTTTGCATATGCCAACTTACCTTGCGCACGTTGAAGAAAAATATGTATACTCTATAGGGACATTTGATACTCGCTCTGTCACTTTCAAAGAGTCCCATGAACCTTGAATCCTGGACGATCAGATATCAGTCGATTTTTTCAGGATCAAAATAGTTTTGCAAAGATGAGCAAAGCGATAACCATTTTATAAATTTATTGTCATTTTTTTCAAAATCTGCCCCAGCCTAAGGTTGATTCCCCCCCCCCCGCTTTTAAATTTTACTTTGGAATATTTTCCTTCAATTTTAAATGTCTTTCCTTTTCAAAGAGTTTTTGTTCTTTGAAAAACTATTCTAATGTCTTTACATTACTACTAAAGGTGAATGATAATATGTAAGTAAACACCCAAACATTTTGCCATCCGCCCAACCGGGTTAGTGATTAGCGACGCTGACTCCCGTACCGAAGGGCCCGGGATCAAAGCCCGGAAAAGACATGGATGTTTGTAAATGTATAGTGCCTGTGCGGTATGGAGACTCTAAATATCTACTCTAAATATGGCATGGAGATTCTAAATATCAACTCTCACTCTAAATATGAGACGAACCGAAAGTACTCGCAAAAGGTTGGTGGTAGAGGGTGGGAAACCCTCGGACCCGTCCCCACGGTGTGCTGTACATCAAAATTGGGGGCGGATTTGAGCAAAATCTCGTACTGTCACCCGTATAGTGCTCAAGCCAGCTCTTGCCAACGACTGAAAGACCCTTGCTAAACAACAGGCGCAGTTTTATACTCCTTGCCACAATGAATTTACTTCGCGTATTTTGGTGTTACTGTCAGACAAGTGACATAACTCATAACAACTACTGGATTTCTAGATGATAGGTAGCTCTTACTGCAACAATGACATGCGACCTAATCAGTAAGATGACAAAATACTCAAATTAACTCAATTAAAAAATTGTCTCAAAAGTTTAAAAATTCATTCAATTTAACAACTTAATTATATTTAACATTTCAATCGACTTGATTTCCTAAAAATATTTTTTTCTGTAATATTTTTAGTTAATGTTAAACTAATGCGTGTTCGTTTTTTACTTGACCTTAATGTCGAAAATAACTCACGTAAACAAGTTTAGAATAAAAGTTACCTGGTTACGATTATGTTTGCGTTCGAACAATTTAAGTAAGCAACAGTTGAACTTTTATTTGCATTTACCGTCAAAATGTTCACATGCCGGAAAGAAAGTGGAAGATTCCTAGAAAGTACCCAGATGCAAAACTTAACTGATTTGTTCTTTCAGTATTACACTACATGCTATTCCAGTTTACTTATTGCCTTTTTTCGAAAGAGATATCGCATACAAACTTCTCATTTCGTATCTAATACCTAGAACGATAAAATATATTATTCTGAAATAGTTAAGAATATTAAATATTTAATAAAAGGTGTTGGACTGCTCAGAAAAGCAAATAAATTACACTCTATCAAAATTTACCCGTAATAATACCGACAGCAGGATCTGTTTGATTTAAGCTTTTTTTAGTTACAGATAATTGCTTAATTGGAATCATCTAGTAAAAAAAAACAGGCATTGTTTTTAGAAAGCTGCTTTGAGTTCTTAACACGTCACATGTTGGTTTTTAGTGCCTTGTAAAAAAACTCATTTCAAGTTTCCTGAATACTGCGTGGCAAAAAACAAATGCCGCTTATTTTTTCACGTTCAGCTTCTTGTTCAGCATGTAGAAGAAGAAACATTGAGAACTTCGTCTTTCCATCTTCATCATAGATTATGTTATTTTTAGATGCCTGTTTATTTTATGGCTTTTCCCTTTTACTTAATTAAGAAGTTTTTGTGGGCAAAAAATTGCATGCGACGCATTCCCTTTTTTTTCTTTAATGGTTACTAGATAATGTCATCACATTTTTTTATTTTATGAAATACAATATAAAAATATATATGTCCTCTTTTTCTGACATATCTTTATTTACCGCCAAATAAAATTATTATGCTGTATATGTATGTAGTATGACGGTATCTAATCGCCAGTGAAGGAAAAAAAAGATTTAACTTCTCAATTGATAGCAAGTTCGTCATTGACAAATTGGGAGATTTCGGTTTTAACGATAGAACGAGAGTAATTATTAGCTTGAAATATTTTATTTTATTGATCAGTATTGCAACATAATATTCAGTTTATTTATTAGTATTGTTGCGTGGGTACGAGTTTATAATGGATTGAATGCACAAGTCGTTAAAAAGTGAATAAAATTTATTCTTTTCACAAGAAATAAAACAAAATGCCCAAATATTTCCTCAGAGATATTCGTACAATATCGCAATATCTCAAACGTTAAAGAGAACTCAGTTCGAAACGGAAAAAGTTAATCCAATCTCACAGCGAATTTGCTACAATCAATAACAGCGTTAAGTAAACATACAGTTCGCTTAAAACAACAGCAACTGAGCTGAGGTGTTTTAATTCGGATTTTATAAGCTTTTCACTTATTTACGAGCACATTCTGGTAAAATCTATTTCCTCGATGGCAACAGCAATTACGAGAGATTTATTTATTAAATATTAAACTCTTGTATTTTTACTTTTCCGACGCAGCTTTCTCTTGAAATTCGTCACGTGCTGCATTGCACGGTAAAATAAGACAGTTCTAATTACAATTCTAAATAAATAGCTAAATAAATACAAAATCCGTAAAAGTATTTACGTATTATCACATCGTCCTTGAAAGTTGGCGGAAATACCACCAAAGTGGCGCCAGTCGTTGCTGCAGAATTTTGAAGAAACTGACACCCCTTTATTTAATAACAATCAGTGTACGACACGCTTCGTTTTATGAGCTTCCTAAAAAGTTTTCATCGATTTGTACTATTTTGTTAGGCCTTTAAATTTTATCGGAAGCTCTATAATGCTATGTGTACAAAATTTCCCCGAAGTAATTGTTCCAATGTGTGAGTGTTTTGTTGGTTATATTCAACTGGTCATATCATCTCCATTAATACACACATTTTGGATGGTGAAATCCCATAACTTTGAAAGTAATCCACTACTTGCTGTTCTGTAGGAGGTAGGTCCCAAATTTTAAGCAAATTTTTTTATTAGTGTGTTGTTACATTACGATTACCCATAATTGGCTCTGATCACGCTACTTGGCGACTGTTTTATGGTCGACGAGATAATACGTAAATTGTGATAAATGTTACAAATATTTGTTATGATAAAAAGTTCCAAATCTTTATAGGTACAATTCTCGAAGTTACTGTAGAACAAATTTATTAGCCTAGATTACTTTTTAGCGTTTTCTGCAGAGTGACTTTCACCAGATGGCAAAGATTAAGAGGAAAACTACAAAGCAAAACTGGGCGATTTTGACGATTAATGATTCCGTAGTGGGTGAAACAAAACTCGTTACACAGTTAGTCCCATGAAATATTAGTTTATAATACATTCCCTAATTTTGCACTTAAAGGTGTGGAATAAGTTTCACTAAACTTATTAAAGCATAATGAGTATATTATGGTAATGGTTTTCTTTTAAGTTTGCAAGTTCATTTTACTTTCTTAATACCCCAAGTAAGGTACTGTGTTTTACTTGCAAGTATGTGTGAAAGCTAAAAACCTTATATTACAAAAGTATGTAATAAAAATAAAGGAGAACCTTGTCTTAAATTTTATAAAACATTACAAAATACACTGAAATAGCCAGCTGTGCATTAACCCTAAAACCAAGAGCGATGTGTCCGTAAACAGAATGTTCCAACATTTTCGTTTTCTTTTGGTTATGCGGATTGTTAAAAAAAAAAAAGATTTAATTAAGGAAAATGAAAAACCTCTGAAAGAGTTGAGGTTTTAGCTGTCACCCAAAAGGGCTGTTTTAAAGTTTCATATGGTTTATTAGTAGAGATTATTAACAGCGGCGGCTCAGGTGAATAGCAAACATTTTTATAATAATAAAGGAATATTCATTTGTACTAAAATGAGAATTTTACATATCTTCTGTATACATGAAAGGTTAAAAAATTTAACGTAATTTTATAAAAGTATTTAATGTTTTTAATTATAAGGTATATCATGAGTCAAGTGTATTTTTGTTTAAATCAATCCGATTAAAATATATATATATATTTTTTAAAGAAGTATATCTAGTACTTTTACACAGCTTGGTTTGTTTATCAATAATAGACAACTTAAATTTGAAAGGTAAATATTTTAGATTTTGCCTAATGAGAATAAACTCGAATAAATAGTGAAACAACACATTTACAGATGGTCATCATATGATGTGAATCGACGCAAAATCGTGTTTTGAAGCTAGTAACAGGGTCCACCAGTCCTTCGGTCCGAGGCTTTAATCCTGCGAACGGGCTAGCTGCGTGGGCGCCGTCGGAAGTTTCCCCATGTGTAACGAGCCAATACGAGCCAGCTTCTCTTAGAAAGTCCTCCACGAAAGCATGCCTCCCTTCCGCGCAGTGTCTTAAGGCGAAACACGTAAATAATAATAATAACTGAGACTAGTAACCCTTTTGGGTTAAAAAAAACAATTATTTGTTTATTACGAGAAAGAATTAAGTATAAAAAGTGATTTTTTTTTCATAAATCGCAGCTTTTATACTTATATTTGAAAATGTGATTGGTTAAATCTTCAACAAATAATATACATATTTGCATTTATAATTATTGCATCTCGTTCAAAATTCTGTGTACTTTCATAATTTTACGTTGTTTGCATTTAGTAATTAATTGTTAAATCCCGTAGCTTCTTTAATTTGAACATGTATTAATTAATAACGGGATCACTAGTTAAATAATTATGATATATAGGAATTCATGACCAGTCTTTTTTAAAAACAGTTTCTTAACAAGATTCTTAAGTTTTTAAAAATGTTTTGAAGCAATTAAACATTAACTGCTTTTCAGGTCTTCGTGTTTCATTTTGATTAGGGCAAAGAATTATAACAACGAAGCGCAAAACTAAAAGGTTTATTACAAGCAAGCTAGAACGAAACTAAAGAAAAGTTATAACAAGGCAAATAGAGAAATTGGCAAATATTGGCAGCACAACCAGTTGCCTTCTATAAAAATGGCCAATAAAACTCTTTTATTAACCTTACCTTAGAAATTTATTTCCAAGATATCTTAATTTTAGAAAGGGAATTTCATTCCTTTTCTTTATTTGTAAAACTGCGTGTTCTTCTTTTTTAATTACCAAATGCACTTAAAAATGCGTACTTGCAGAAAATTATTTTCCTTCTATAATCGGATTTTGATATTAAATTCTTCCTTCACATATACGACTGTAATAATCTTTATCATTTAAAATAATATTAGGGAAAGGGGAAATAGAGTAATTGAATTGGATCATGACTCATTATAATTTAAAGCGTATTATCATTATACAAACAGAAGTATAATGATTAACCGATAACGGGAAACCTAATTGAAATTCATGTTCTTTAATTGAAGAAAAACAGCAAATTGAGGGCAGTGTTTAAGCGTTCAGTGGAAAAGAAAGAAGAAATATAAAGAATTCGCCTTTTTTTTTTTTTTTAAACATATCCCTGTGTTTCTAATGAAATCTAAACACAGCGACATTCTCTCTCTCTTTTTTTCTTTGAGGTTTTGTGATGCATACGATTTCAGCGAGAAAAGAAGATGAAGAACAAAAAGAAAATTTTCCATCTTAAACCGAAATGATGTTATGAAATTTTAATGTCTTCACCACGCCTATCCTAAATTCTTTGCTTTAAAGCAAAGACATCGCAGCGAAGAAGAAAGGAAAAAAATCTCATTTTTAAAAGCCGTATTTTTGACTTATTTTCCAGGGAAGGAATAAAATAATAGGCTTCTGTTTTCCCCCTCAGGAGATTTTTCCCTCCGATATTTCGCTACAAAAGATGTTTATCTGGGAAAAGTCGCTGTACGTATGTTGACATCCCCCTTTTTCAAAATCTCTATTTTTAGTGTATACCTGAGGTCTCTCTTTCTGCAACAGTTTCATTATTCATGCCCCCAGACATGAGGAGAGAGGGTGTGAGGTCTCTTGCTGCTGTTGTTGTTGTTATTTTAACTCGGTTAAAATTAGCCTCCTTCCATCCTAGAACTGATGCTTTTATTACGTCTTGGAGTTCCTAAATGTGAAGCTTATTTATTTCTTAATTATTTCTCCTCTGATGAAGTTAATAGTGTGAGCACACAAACAACTCTTTTGTGGCGTGCTTTGCTTCTCTATTTTGTAAAGTGTATGCTTGAAGTAATCTCGTTTTAAACTGCTGGTTACAAACTTGCCTTTTTTTCCGCCCTTGGAAGCTCATCTGCTACTGTTTGTGTTTAGCGAGCAGTGCCTACTGTTTTAATATACTTTCGAAGCGCTGTTAAGCTTGTTTTTATTTTTATTTATGTTTTTTTTTTAATATGAAAGTTTAAACAAACATCTCAAACATCTTGCTGCTAATAGCTTTGTCTTATTCCACGAATGTTATTTGCAGTTGGATTTTCTCGAGTGAGAAATTCATGAATAAATTAGAAATGCAGATTTATAAACTTTGGCGGTCGTGGTCTTTTTGATAAGCAACAGAAGTACAAACATATATCTTTTAATAACTGTTTCTCCGCACAGTCATTCTACTGTCTTGTAATAAGAATATAGTCTAT